>PVKM010011406.1:0-33291 GCA_004027735.1 Carollia perspicillata
GTCTGGGGAACTGCACCTGAGTGGGAGGAGGAATTCTAGACTCTGAGCAGTGACTGGCGAGTGTTCTGGGTGAGGAGTCTGGGTTCGGACCTCTACAATGCCACCTGTGTCACCTGTCCCTCAGGAACCGGCTCCCGCACTGTCCTCCCCGCCCCCCGCAGACATCCACACCTTCTTGGCTTTCCCCTCTCCGGAGAAGCTGCTGCGCCTGGGGCCCAAGAGTTCTGTGCTGATAGCCCAACAGGTACGAGCACCGCGACCGCACGCACACCTGCACGGGCTGTGCCTGCTGGGTTGTTGGGGAAGAGGGACGAGCAGAGCACAGGGGACTGGGAGGGGGAGGCTATCCGCAGGGGCGCTGCCGCACATTCCTTTTTATTCACAGACAGGTAAACGAGTGTGGCGATGCTAGCACACTTGGCTTACAGCTGGGGTTCCCAACCTCCAGGCCATGGACCAGCACCAGTCTGGGTCTGTTAGGAACCGGGCCACACAGCAGGAGATGAACTTGAATGCAATGAGCTTGAATCATCCCTAAACCATCTCCCCCGGTCCCTGACCCCTGTCTGTGGGAAAATTGTCTTCCATGAACTGGTCCCTGGTGCCAAAAAGCTTGGGGACCTCTGGCTTATAGGGTGCACAGGCCTGCTGCACCTCAGAGGACTGGAATTTCTTACACACACACCCCTAGGCTTCCTTTCGCATGTTCCATAGGACCAGCTGCTTCTAGAACAATCTGCTGCCCAGGACTCCTGCGGCTGGCTCAGGTGTATTGCCGGGAGGCGGCCCTTGCTCCAGCCTCACTTGACGATTGGATAGGCAGTTCCTTCATTCATTCTGAGATGATTGTCAAGCACCTGCTGTCTGCCGGGCACTCTTCTGAGTACTTGCGCACGGTTTTATTTAATGTCTTTGGCAACTGGAAATGGAGACCCTGTTGCTTACTGTCCAGATGAGAAATCTGAGGCCCCAGGAGGCCGAGTGATAAACAGAAATGACACGGTCCTGCTCTCAGTGGTTGGCTCATTCCCTTACGTTTGATCTGTGCTTTGTTTTTCGTTGTACACGAGGTTACATGGTAAGGCCCTTCCTGTGGCCCGCCTTTTCGCTCACTGGTTCGTCGTCGTCCGGGGTCGGTCGAGTTCTTCTCATGCCCCGCATGGTTTCTGGACACCGATGTTGCTCCCACTTCTCTGTGATTGGGACCGTTGAGGCGAGCTCCATGGCATTCTGGATGTCCAGGCTAGATTACCAGGAGGGGGTCACTGAGTCACAGGGCGAACCGCTGCTCAGTCACTCGCTCTGTACGCATTGCATGCTTGCTCGGGCCAGGGCCAGGCCAGGCTCCAAGGGGACAGTGTGGGGCGAGGCAGGACCTGTCTTGTCCAACAGAGGCCTGTGTCATGCCAGGGCTGCTTCGAGGCAGCGGCGGAGCCCAGAGACGTCTCCTCTGTGGGCTGCGGCCCTGGGGCCCTGGCCTCTGCTGACCAGCTGTTGTCTCCTTTGTCTCCTGTGTCTTCAGACTGACACATCTGACCCGGAGAAGGTGGTCTCCGCCTTCCTGAAGGTGTCCTCTGTGTTCAAGGACGAGTCCTCAGTGCGGACGGCAGTACAGGACGCAGTAGGTAACATGGGCTATGGGTCTTGGACGGCTCCTGTCTCTCCGCGGCTCCAGGGCTCGGTGACAACATTTCCAGCGACTGGCATCCTCTTGTTCCTCTCTTGGGCTCTTGCCGGGTGCTCTCATTTCTGTTTTTTTGTAAATGGGGAACCTGAGGTCTTTCCCAGAGCCACACAGCTATATGCAGTTAGAACTCGGGCCAGGTGGTGTCCACCACAGGAGGACCAGCTAGTCATGGCCCCGAGGCCCTTGTGGAGGCCGTCCTCTCAGAGGAGGAACTGAACCTTTACCCCTATCTCTGAGCCTCTGCAAGTGGGGTCCCCTCCACCTGGAGGTCCCTGCTTTTCCCATACCTTTCACCTGGCTTTCTGGGATCTCTGGTCCCCCAGCCCCACCCCAAGCCCTGCCTGACTTCCTGTCCCTACCTCATTACCTTCATCAGCCTTTCACCTTGTTGCTGTGTGTCTGAGCCTCCAAGGGTGGCCAGTCCTGCTAGGCAGAGGAGAGGAAGGGCCCTCGAGTGAGCAGCACGGTGCGGGCAAGAGGGTAGAAACTGGCACCACATGCGATGCTTGCTCCAGGGTGGGCTCTGAGGCAGGAGGGTCCATGGGAAACGAGGTTGGGCAGGCAGGTGAGGGCCAGGTGGGAGGCTTTGGCTCTGCTCCCTGAGGTCCCAGCCTCGCGGGCATCGGTGAGAACCAGTTACCTGAATTGTCTCCCAGAATAGCCCAGCACCGAAGCAAATGCCACAGCGGACTCTGCAGACCCCTGGCTGCTCTGTGCCCGCTCTCCCCCATCCATGCTCCCTCACCTTCATGGGCAGCTGAAACCTCCCCCCTGGGGAGACCTGCGTCACTTAATCTCCACCCCAGCTGTGCCAGGTCCCTGAGCCCATTTTACTTAAGAGATCAGGACAGGGAAAGGCCAAGGTGTCACAGCTGTTAGATTGAGCCCTCCCTTCCCCTGGTGCTAGCTGTCCCCTCAGCCTGGTACCTGTGTCCACGTCCCACTGCCTGTGTTCACATCCTGAATAGCACAGGAAGCGGGACCCAGGACCCAGCTTGGGCGGGTGCGGGGTGCTATAGGCCCTTCGGCCTGTGGCCAGCCCTTTGGTGCAGTAAGCACCCCGTCTCTGCCGCTTCTGCCCCACAGATGCCTTGATGAAGAAGGCCTTCAGCTCGTCATCCTTCAACTCCAATGCCTTCCTCACCAGGCTTCTCATCCACATGGGTCTGCTCAAGGTGCGGCTGGGAGGAGTAGCAGCCGGGCATGGAGGCAGGGAGTGCCCCGAGGGTATGCCAGCCATGTCCACCAGCCCCTTCCACATGAATCCTGCTGGGACCTGTCACCCACACTGTCCTGGGCCTGGCTCTGCTAAAACAGCCTTGGTCTTCATGATGGGACTCAGCTTGACCTTGACTATGGGGCTATCTGAGCAGGGGCTGTGGTTGGCGGAGACCTACAATCCCCCAGGGGACCTTGAAGCTCACCTTCCACTTGGTGTGTTTCCCTTACAGAGTGAAGACAAGGTCAAGGCCATTGCCAACCTGTACGGCCCCCTGATGACGCTGAACCACATGGTACAGCAGGACTACTTCCCCAAGGCCCTCGCGCCCCTGCTGCTGGCATTCGTGACCAAGTGAGTGTGCCCATGTCAGCTCTTGTGGTCAGCTGAGGCTCCCCTGGCCTGGTCACTCGGGCTTGTGAGAGGCTCCTCATGTCTCCCAGGCTCTTGGCATCTGTGATTGGTTGTCACTACTCCTGTGTGGCCACCACCCCTGTGAGCCCTCCTCCTCTGTGCCCAGCTGAGGACACAGGACTCAGAGCGTTTCTCTGTGAGAGACAGAGGACATGTCACACCCCACATTTTCCAGATGAGGAAACCAAGGTCAGTTAGGAGTTTTCCCCCATCACAGGCTGGTCAAGGGCCTGTGCTCAGCAGTGTCCCTGAACGTGGGTCTGTGTCCGTTCCCACAGCAGCCCAGGCCCCGGGGCCGGCCCTGCTCTGCTGCTGCTCTTCCACAGCCACAGGCCCTGCCCTGGGGACCGGAGATGTGGAAGGCTTGTCGTTGCCCCTGAGGGTCCTGGGGCATGGTGGGGCACTGGCCACAACCAAGTAGTGAGGAGCCTCCAGGCCCTGCTCGGACCCCCCAAGGGTGGGTGGGGAGACTTGTCCCCTGTCTGCACAGAGGCCCTAGCTGACCTGGCCTTCCTCAGGCCTCAGTCTCCCCATTTGCCTAACCAAGAGGTTGGGCAAAGTTGTCTCCAGGGGCTCTGACCATCTGCACTAGGAGTGAATCCAGCGCCTTGGGAGAAAGTTGGGGTGGGAGGCGATGGGGGCAGAGGAGAAAGGGAGTGCCACCCCCAGCAGGATGTGCATCTCTGTTGAAAAGTCATTGTGGAAATTAGAAAAAAGGACTCTGGAACGTTGGTAGCCTCAGAAGTGGCCCCTACCCCCCTCTGCTGCCCACTGAGCTCCGGGCTCCCAAGGTGCTCGCCGGGCCCACTGACCCTCCTTTCCCCGCAGGCCCAACGGCGCCCTGGAGTCCTGCTCCTTCGCCCGCCACAACCTGCTGCAGACGCTGCACAAGGTCTAGACCCAGACTCGAAGCAGCCTCTCCCCGACCCTCAGCCTGGGCCAGTGACTTGGGAAGGGACTCAGACGAAGGACTCTGGCCAGAGCAGGGAGGGTCTTTGTCACATGTGTTGTGCTGGTCCCCGAGTATGTGTGTCGGTGTGGTATGCGTGCCGCTGTGTGCTTCCTGCCGGGGTTTGGGGTTATTGACGTCTCCCTGCTGAACCGGCCCTGGTTCTCCGGAGGGGAGCTGGCCCCAGGGGGTCGGGCTGCAAGCTGCAAGCTGCTCTGCCATTACATCCGCCACCATCTGAGGGCGCTGTGCTGATCTGGGCCTCGGGCTCCCAGCTGTGGCTGTTCCACCCACTGGGCCTTCCTTGCCCTCCTAGGCTGGACCAAAGCCTGGGGCATTGCTGTCCATGCGCGTGGTTCCCCCGCCCCAACTTCCCGTTGAGGTTTGGCTGCACCCCAACCTGCCGGGGCCGCTGTCAGCCACTGCCTCTGCTTCCTGCGAACAAGCCCTGGTCCTGTAGCCACCACGGTCCCTGCTGTGCATCCCCTGCTATGCCGATCCCTCAGCAGGGGAGGCAAGAGACGGCCATGGTAAAGCCGTGAGGTGGTCAGCAGAGGGCAAGACCCTGGTGCCCGTGCCATGTGGACAGGACAGGAAGCCACTGGGCAGACACAGGGGAGTCATGGAGCAGGAGGTGCTTAGCGGCGCTGGCTGCGGACCCAGCGGGCCCTCCCCTGGCCGCCGAGGAGATGTCTGTGACTGGCCTGGGGCCACACTGGAGGGGCACCTGGAGAGGCCCCCACCTGTGCTCCAGCCCGGGGGGCAGGGGCAGGGCCCACTGCTGCCTGAGCTCCATCTACGGAACTCTCAGAGGACCTGGGTGGGAGCAGCGTGGGGACGGATGGGCTCACAATGGCCGCCACCTCCCTAGTTGTCCTGTGACGCCCTGTGCTTTCCCCCTTGTGCTCTGTGTCTGGGCTGTGCCCGAGGCTTCTTGAATAAAGTCATATGTGGCAATAGTAGAGACTGAGAAACATCACCTAAAGTGAGCCAATCTCGGGGCCTCGGTCTGTAAGGTGCAGTCCGTCTCACCAAGAAGTCCCCATGCCAACCTTGTGTCACCACTTGGGGCGGGTTTCCTCTGTGTGGGCATGCCAGCTCCCCTCCACCTGGTGAGGGGGCCTGGGGGCACCAGGATCAGCCCTGACCTGTGGGAGTTGGGGGAGGGGGTTCTCCCTCTCTGGGCAGTGGAGGTCCCCAGTGGGGTCCCTTTCACCTGCGTGGCCCCATCTCACCATTCACCCTGTCTTTGGGCCACAGCTGCACAGGTCATCCCACTGCCCCATGCATGGACCCGGCTGGGCTGGGCCCTGTGTAGGTTGCGCCACAGGCCCTGCTCTCTGCACAGTCTGGGTGCCCTGAATCTGGCTAGCAAGGTCGCTTTACAGGGGTGGATGTGGGGGTCCTGGCTGGGAAGCCCCCGATGGGTGTTTGGCCCCAGGGTCTCTTCTGCACTTGCTCCACCTGGTGGGAGGACACCCCGGCTGAACCTCCTCACGGCACGCCCGGAGTCTCCACCAGAGTGAAGAGGTCCCTCCCAAGTTTTCTTAGGGGCAGCATTTTCTTACTGGCTATGGACCACTCGAGTGACTTCTTTCTTGGCCAGGTGGCAGAGGTGTCTTTCCCTGCTCCTCTCCATACAGGGTCATGTGGCAGGAGGCAGGAGGCAGGTGGAGGCTCGGCCAGCGCCACCTCCCACACCTTGTCAGCCTCTGTCCTGAGTCCCAGGGCCACAGGCTGCCTTTGAGGAGCTGCCAGTCCTGGGCAGGAGACAGACAGTCGTGGCTCACTGTGGGGACAGTGGGCAGTGAGGGCAGGGCAGCCTTCAAGGGTTAGGAATGCAGTGGGAGGGAGGCTGCGGAGGCAGATGAGGTCGCCAAGGCTCAGGCCACTCGGCCTGATGGCAACAGGATCTTCGGGAAGATCCTTCGCAAGGGAACCGCAGCCGACATTCTCGAGGATGAGCAGCAGTCTTGCCTTCCGTGCCATTGCCCCTCACACACCAGCACGTTTTCTGGTGACACCCAAGAAGTCTGTCCCAGATTTCTGTAGCAGAAGATGCTGACGAAAGTCTTCTTGGACATTTCATGATTGTTGGCAAGAAATGTGCTGCTGATCTGGGTCTGGGCGGGGTGGGGCGGGGATCGAGTGGGTGAGCCGAGGCTCAGCAGGGATGGTCCATCTGTCACGCTTGTCCTCGTGATCTTGGAGGGTGGCAGATGAATTGGCCTCCTAGTTAAGCATGTTTTAGGGATAATTTTCCCTACTCTAGGCAATGTTAAACAGCACACTTTAGTTTTGCCTGTGTGTGGAGACTGAGTAACTAACTTCTAAAACCCCACATAATAGACACTGTTGTGTATTCTAAACAAAAACAGGGGTGCCAGAACCGAGTCTCGAGGTTCCACTTGGGCTTCTCACGGGTGGTGTTTGACGGAGGAGAAACAGGCTCGAGGCTGAGCGGTGGCCTGTCCTAGGTGCTCCGGCCCGGCTGTCCTTTTCTCTTGGTCCCAGGCGAGCAGGTTGGGACTGCCCTGGCCCCTCGCACCCTCCAGACCAGCTCAGCCGGCAGGACCCCTGACCAGCTCCAGGTGCAGAGAAGGGCCAGGAAGCCTCTAACTTCCTGCTTTCTGAGAAAGCTACAGCCTTTGGGATTTCCCCCAGACTCGAATGCTCCTGAAAACTACGGACAACCCTACGCTTGCACAGGCTGCAGGTCCGTAAGCACTAACATTTGGGATCTGCGAGATCACAGATGTGCTGGCCTGGGGCCCCTGTATGCGAAGAGCCTGCCCAGCACCAGGCCGTTCCCACTGAGTCTATTCTGAAACTTTGACTAGAGAAGCCCAGGAAGCCTGGTCAAGGGCGCTCCTAGCAACACATCTGCTGGCAAGAACCTAGAAACGACTCACAGACCAGTACTGGGAAATGGATCAAATGCAAAGCGGCCCAGTGGAACAGTTCACCATGGTGACAATGCGCCAGCTAGGGTTATGTGCACGCCGTGCACGCCACAGGTGGATCCTTGGCAGGGTCGGGTGAAGAAAATAGCGCCACACTATTAACAAGTTAGCGTCTACTTAGGCATGTGTATGTGTGCTACGGTGCCGTTACCAATACAGGAGGGGCTGGACCCAGCATTCTGAATGGGACAGGCAGGGGCAGGGCGGGGTGGGAGCACCAAGCGTTCAAAGCGATCCAGGTCCATCCCCATTAAGAGCCATGTTCTTCAAAAGGAAATAAAGCAACCGGAGAGCATTTTTTGACACAAAAAGTTTTAACCATAAAGAAGTTTGCCCATGTCAAAAAATGTAAAGCAATGACGGTAAAATACCATACAGCGGAAGAAAAGGTGATGGAGTAGGAAGACCTCGTGACAGCAATAAAACCAGGACTGGGGATGAGCGTGTGCATTGAACAGAAAGCTGGGCGGACTGTGTGCACAGGTATTCCACAGAAGAAACCTGACATGCCAGTCCCAACACGTCCTGCACACGGCTGGAGGGGTGTTGCACCGATAAACCCGATTTCCAGAGCAGTCTGGCAGACACTAGCACAACTGGGAGTTCATAGAGCCCGTGACCATGAATTTCATTTCTAAGGATCTACCAGAGAGCAACTCGCACACATGCCAAGGAGGCAAGTACAAGGGCAGTTTAATAAAGGATACCAGAAAATTAAGAAAGAACCTAAATGGCCATCAGTAGAACAATTAAATTTTGGCACATGCATGCAGTGATACACAGCAGTTAAACCAGAAGCTACCTGCATCCACGTGAATGAACCTCACAAACACCGAAAAGACCAAGTTGCAAAATAATACGCACCATTCAGTATACTTAAAATTTTACTGCTATATATTGTAGTAAAGTTATACTATCTCATGAAAGTGGTTGGTTGTCTCTGGGTAGAGAGGGAGGGGAGAGAATAAGACAAGGGTGGAAAACCGGGAGGGGCCTTCACCTGAATCTGCTGTACCCAAAAGAAGTGAAAGCGGGGACTCAGGTACCTGTACACCCACATGCACCCCAGCATTGCTCAGAGCAGCTGAGAAGTGGACGCAGCCTGGGTGTCCGCCCACAGGGGACCAGGTAAAATGCACTCTGCACATCCGACGGCGCGTTATCCGGCCTTGAACAGGAGTGAGTGCTGGTACGCGCTGCAACGTGGAGGAGCCTTGAAACATCACGCTAAGTGGAAGAAGCCAGACGTCAAAGGACGAGTAATAGTGATTCCGTTTATAAGAGGTACCTAGGATTCAGAGAGAAAAGCCCATTTATAGAGACAAGAAGTAGGGGCAGTTGCCAGGGGCCGGGGAAGGGCGGAACTCGGAATTGGTGTGTAACAGGACGGAGTTTCGGTTTGGGATGACGGAACGGGCCTGGAAGTGATGGTGGCAAAGCACTGTGAACGCGCTCGGTTGCACAGAACCATACGTGTAAAACAGTTCAAGTGGCGAAGTTCATGTTCTGTATATCTTACCACAAAAGACCCTAAACGTAAGAGATGAAACTATAGATTGTTTCCTCCTATATGATTATGTTTCTCCTAAACAATTATAGTTATCTCCTATAAAACTCTAGGAGATAGTGTGGGTGGATGTCTTCAAGACCGCAGGAGTAAGAAAAAGATGAATAAATCTACATTTAACCTCCTGGTTTGCCATTCTTGTAGGTTGTTCAAGCAATGGCCACTATGTAGCGATGAGAGCAGGTTTCTCTTCATCAAAAGGCGTCATAAAGGAGTAAAATTAAGACAAGTCTTGGAAAGAAAGCAATGACAGTGTGTATATTAAAATAACCCAGAATATTTGGTTTCTAAAAAGTAATAGACAACTCTAGAAAAATGAGCAAAAGCCTAGAATGAGTACTTCACAAAAAACATGAAAAGCTGCTTAATTTCATTAGTCTTCAGAGAAGCGCATTCTAAAATCCCAATGTAATACCATTATATCATCACTGGAATGGCTAAAATACAAAAGATAGCTCTGGCTGGTGTGGCTCAGAGGATTGAACTGGGCCTGCAAAGTTAAAGGTCACCGGTTCAATTCCCAGTCCAGGCATATGCCTGGGTTGCGGGCCAGGTCCCCAGCTGGGGGCGTGTGAAAGGCAACCGAATGATGTGTGTCTCTCACACACTAATGTTTCTCTCCCTCTCTTTCTCCCTCCCTTCCCCTCTCTAAAATAAATAAATAAATAAATAATACGAAAGACAAATGATACCAAGCGTTGGTGAGGAAGTAAAGCAACTGGAACACTTGGCCACCACTAGTGAATGTGTGAACTGGCGCACTGGCTTTGGGGAACTGGCAGGCTCCCTTGGAGATGAAAAGAAGTGTATTCTAAAACAAACGATTCTACCAGTAGGGGTGTGTGTGTATATATATCCTTACAAAAATGGGTTGTGATAAGTTCATGAAAAAAGTGTGCAAACCTGGTGTGCAGCACTTCCTATTAGCCCTACCCTGGACACAACCCAGATGCCCACCAAGAGTGGGATGGGTAAGGATTGTGGTCCAGTGAGGCAGAGGTGGCCACAGTCTGCCCACATAGGGAGGGACAGTTCAGTACTGATAGTGATTAGAATGGCCAGTGGACGGTGGTGAAAAGCAGAACTGCATTTAAGTTCCCCTCAGGTGGTACCCCTTACTGCCTGCATTTGGTGCAGATCACTCTGCACCTCGGCCCCACGCCACTGGGGCGGTGTGTTTACAGGATGGAACGCTAGTCAAAAAAGGAAATGAACAGATTAAGAAAATATGAATCGCAGGTGGGTCTCACAGACACACTGTTGAGTGAAGAAAGCTGGACCCAGAAGACGTGATTCTGCGTACTGCGGTTCTGTTGGTAGGGAATTTGCTGAGTGACATGGCGCATGCAGAAGGAAGATTGTGTGTGATGTGGTGCTATTTCTGCCTAGAAAACAAACCCACCCAAGTGAAATAGCGTAAGATGCAATTTCATCAGAAAAATTAAAGGCGCGTGAATGTTTGCTATGATTGGATGAACTATTTCATTGAAAATGCACATGTGCCCAAGTAGGTCATTTGTATACTTTTTGCAACCTTATAATAGCAAAAACTTGAAGATTGCAGACATCAATTAAGGAAAATTGCCCTGGCTGGTGTAACTCAGTGGACTGAGCGCCAGCCTGTGAATGGAAAAGTCACCAGTTCGATTCCCAGTCAGGGCACATGCCTGGGTTGCAGGCTGGGTCCCCAGTTGAGGGCATGTGAGAGGCAACCAATTGATTGATGTTTCTCTCCCTTTCTCCTGCTCTAAAAGTGAATAAAATATTGTTTAAAAAAAGTAAAATGAATATGTTTATACCATGGAATACTATATAGCAGTCAAAATGAGTGAGCATGACTAAGAAGATAGCGCCCAATAATCTGATGCTGAGGGAAAGAACAGAAGTGCAGAACGCTGTATGTATAGTGTTGAACAATGTGTGTAAAGGCATAATCACAAAAGGAAAGGACAGCCTAGTATGTGCCAGGCGCCTACCTTCATTCCCACAGCAACACTGAGCTAGTTGCTAATTCTGTGTTTTTCTCACAGAGCAGGAAATGGAGGCTCTGTGAGGCCCAGCCCACCCAGGGCCCCATAGCCGGAGGTCCCACAGCCCTCCAGTCCCCTCCCTGCCGGGCCGCCCTGGGACTCTGCTGCCCAGGCTGGGGCTTCAGGCCTGGGCCAGGATCCTGAGCTGGCTCATGCAGGGCAGGAGGCCCTGTAACTCCAGCCGCTGCTCCAGCCCCTGCCCACCCCGCCTTCACCTCAGCCTCTGGCTGAGCTGCCCACAATGCCTCCCATTCAGCACTGTCCCCGCTGCCAGGCCCGCGGGCAGGGAGGGGGGGCTCCCCCCAGCATCCAGACTGGGACAGACGAAGCTTTTCCCTTGCTCTGCACCTCCAGGCTGGACTGACCCCAGGCGGTGGCATGGCGGGGTGAGTCTTTGGGCCCCAGGGTGGGGGCAGGGGGATTGGAGAAGCTGAGCGGCTGAAGTCAAGCCCCCACCCCACTTTGGGCCTCCGGGATCTGCCTGGGCAGAGCTTCTCCAAGGGTCTCCTCGAAGTGGGTTCTGAGGAAGGCGGCGTGGGGGAATGTGGCTGCTCCTGTGGCTAGTCCCTTGGGGGCTTGTCTGAGAACTCGATGGCCCTCTGAGCCCTGGAAGCTTGCCCCAGGATCTGCCCCCTCCTCCCAGTTGCCCTCCATGCTCCAACCCTGAGCCTCAGCCTCCCCACAGACTGGGGAATATCACCAGCCCCAAGGCCAGGGCTGGACCCTGGGGCCCCAGGGAGACTGAAAAACAGATGATGACAAAGCACTAAGTGGAAATGGGGGGGACTCGGGGAGGGGGCCCAGCCCAGGGACCAGAAGAGGCTGCTCCGAGGCCCTGACAGCTAAAAAACAGAAGGAAGAGCTGGGCGCCCCTCGTGTCACAGGCGGCGAGGAGCCAAGCGCTGACCCTGAAGAGTTTGAGCTGGGTCTTCCCACCACAGGCAGCAGGGGGGCGCTGGAAGGCTTTCAGCGGGGGTATCAGAGCCCAGCTGTATTTTGGAAAGTTCCCTTAGGTGGCTGGTGGTGAGCAGAGCCCCAGGGAAGCCAGGAGACCCTGCAGCAGGGGTCGGACCCAGGACGCTACAGGCAGTGGCTGAAGTTTTGGCTTAAGGAGGTCCAACGGGAGGGGGGAGGATGGACAGATGGGTGGATAGACAGGTAAGTGGATAGACCCTGCCCAAAGCCCAGCCCCAAACCCAGACCCTCATGTCCCCACCCCAGTCCTGGCCAGCTGGTGGCACTAAGACAAAGGGACGACGACAGGGACATAAACAGGAGAGAAGAGAGCTGAGCTGGCTCACCCGTCAGGGTGGCTCTGACCAGCCGCTAAGGCTCTCAGACCCCACAACACCTCATGCCCCAAGTCTTACCCCACGACCTGGGCCAGGCCTGAGTCCTCCCCTCTGGCTGCAGGGCCAGCTTCTCGAGGTGGGTGTGGCTTCTGGAGGACAGGCTGCTCCTCCCTCCGCCACCAAGCTCACACCAGGGGGTCCAGGCCTCCTCCTGGACCCCAGTCTCAGCACAGCCCGGGCACTGACAGAACCCCGTTTAGCAAGGCCTCACGGGGCCATTGGGCAGACAGCCGCAGGCACGTGCCAGGTCGCCTCTCTAGGCCTCAGTTTCCTCCAGCGTAAAACCGGGCTGACAGTGTCTGCTGCATGTCAGGGGTGGGGAGACTCAGAGAAATGACACCTGCCCTGGGGCCGAAGGACCAGAGCCTGGGCTCAGGGAGTGGATGATGTGGGACCCCTGCTCCTGTGAACAGTGGACTCTCCCTCTGTCTGCCAGGCCCCAAAGGGTCTCCTTGGTCTTGCTGCTTTTTCTGCTGCTTCCACTGGGCCCAACTTGGCATACGGCTGCCCAGCGCTGCCCACAGACCTGCGTCTGCGACAACTCCAGGTGGCATGTGGTCTGCCGACACCAGAACCTCACTGAGGTGCCCAATGCTATTCCCGAGGTCAGCAGGGCAAGGCAGGAGGTTGACAGGGTGGGACAGCAGGAGGTGACTGGGCTGGCATGGGAGGGGCTGCCACTGCCTGGCTGGGAGGAGGCCTTGGAAAGTAACTTTTTCTCTCTGTGCCTCAGTCTTCACGTCTGTACAATGGGAATGATAACCAACAACAGGGAGATAAGCTATCTGAAATCCTCTGTGATTGGCACCAGTAGGTGACCTATAGGCAAATATTGAATTAATTGAGACCCCGTGGCAGAGAACTGGGGATATACTGGGGGAAGATACAGCCTCTGCTCTATGGAGTCAAGAACTAGTGGGTAAAAGAGGAAGTAAATGGGCAGTGACAATTCAGTGCGAAAAGCGCCAGAGTTGGGGATGCCCAGGTGTCTGGGGAGGAAGGCTTCCTGGAGGAGGTGTCAGGGAGCAGGATGAAGAGAATGAGAGAAAGGCCATGTGGAGGAGTCCCTGGTGAGAAAAATTAGCCAGCAGCACTGGCTGCAGGACTTACTATGCTCAGTCTCCCCGCCTCTCTCCCCTCTCAGCTGACCCAGCGGCTGGACCTCCAGGGCAACATGCTGAAGGAGATCGCGTCAGCTGCCTTTCAGGACCTGCCCTATTTGACCCACCTGGACCTGCGGCACTGCCAGGTGGAGCTGGTAGCTGAGGGTGCCTTTCGTGGCCTGGGCCGCCTGCTTTTCCTCAACCTGGCCTCCAACCGCCTGAGTGCGCTGCCCCAGGAGGCGCTGGACGGGCTGGGCTCTTTGCGGCGGCTGGAGCTGCAGGGGAACATGCTGGAGGAGCTGCGACCTGGGACATTTGGGGCACTGGGTGCACTGGCCACACTCAACCTGGCCTACAATGCCCTTGTCTACCTGCCCGCCATGGCCTTCCAGGGTCTGGTGCGCACCCGCTGGCTGCAGCTGTCCCACAATGCGCTCAGTGTGCTGGCCCCTGAGGCCCTGGCTGGCCTGCCGGCTCTGCGCCGGCTCAGCCTGCACCACAACGAGCTGCAGGCCCTGCCTGGGCAGGCCTTGTCCCAGGCCCACAGCCTGGCCCGTCTTGAGCTGGGCCACAACCCATTCACTTATGCAGGGGAGGAGGATGGGCTGGTGCTGCCCAGCCTGCGGCAGCTGATGCTAGACCACGGGGCTCTGCAGGCCCTGGACCCCAGAGCTTTTGCCCACTGCCCGCGCCTGCACACCCTGGACCTCCGCGGAAACCAGCTGGACACTCTGCCACCGTTGCAGGGCCCAGGGCAGCTGCGCCGGCTGCGGCTGCAGGGGAACCCGCTGTGGTGCAGGTGCCAGGCCCGGCCACTGCTTGAGTGGTTGGCGAGAGCACGTGTGCGCTCGGATGGCACATGCAGGGGGCCCCGCCGCCTGCAAGGCGAAGCCCTGGACAACCTGCGGCCCTCAGATCTGCGCTGCCCAGGAGACCCAGCAGAGGATGAGGAGGGAGAGCTGGCGGCCGTGAAGCCCCGAGCCCCTCCTGGTGCTCCCAAGGAGGAAGATGGGGCGGCCCGGCCCTGCCCACGTGCCTGTGTGTGCGCCTCTGAGTCCCGGCACAGCAGCTGTGAGAGCCGAGGCCTGCAGGCCGTGCCCCGAGGCTTCCCCAATGACACCCAGCTCCTGGATCTGAGGCAGAACCACTTCCCCTTGGTGCCCCGAGCAGCCTTCCTGGGCCTGAGCCACCTGGTGTCACTGCACCTGCAGCACTGCAACATCGCGCGGCTGGAGGAGGGCGCCCTGGCAGGGCTGGGCAGCCTGCTCTACCTCTACCTCTCCGACAACCAGCTCTCAGGCCTCAGTGCTGCTGCCCTGGAAGGGGCCCCCCACCTTGGCTACCTGTACCTGGAGCGAAACCGCTTTGTGCAGGTGCCTGGCGCCGCCCTGCGCACCCTGCCTCACCTCTTCTCCCTGCACCTGCAGGGTAATGCGGTGGGCCGCCTGGCACCTGGGGACCTCGCAGGCATGCAGGCCTTGCGCTGGCTCTACCTGAGTGGGAACCATATCACCCAGGTGTCCCCAGGGGCACTGGGCCCAGCTCCGGAGCTGGAGAAGCTGCACCTTGACAGGAACAAGCTGCAAGAGGTGCCCACTGGAGCCTTGGAGGGACTGCCTGCCCTCCTGGAGCTGCAGCTCTCGGGGAACCCGCTCAGGGCCCTGCAGGATGGGGCCTTCCGGCCTGTGGGCCAGTCACTGCAGCAGCTGTTCCTGAACAGCAGTGGCCTGGAGCAGGTGGGCACAGGAAGGGTGCGGGGGAGGCAGCACGGCCCTGTGCAGTGAGCACTCACTCTGCAAATCCCGCAGTGCAGGGCCCAGGGCTGGGCGTGTGGACCCTTAGATGAACCACACTGTGCCTGCCCCTCTGGGAACCCAGGTGTGAGTGGCAGCAGGTGGAATCCAGCACCACTCAGAGAGGCCTGCCAGGGAGGCACGCAGGAGGGAGGACGTGTATCCACAGGGTCACCCACTGTTGTACACTTTCAGGGCAGGGCTGGAGCCCCCAAGAGGCTTTGCCATTATTGGAGAGGGTTCAAGCAAAGCAGGAAGAACCATGAATCAGGGGCCCAGGTGTCTTGCAAAGGGCAAGTGCTGTGGCATCAGACGAACCTACGTTTCCACCGCCGCACTGCCCTTCCTGCCCGGCCACCTTGGGGGTCCCCATCTCCCTTCTGCTAGGGGAGCATGAGCCTCCCTCTCTAGTCTGACAAGAACTCACTCCTGGGCCTGGCACCTCCTTGCAGATTTCTCCTGGGGCCTTCTCGGGCCTGGGGCCCCAGCTGCAGAGCCTACACCTGCAGAAAAACCAGCTGCAGGCCCTGCCTGCCCTGCCTGGCCTCAGCCAGCTGGAGCTGGTCGACCTCAGTGGCAATCCCTTCCTCTGTGACTGCGAGCTGCTCCCACTTCACAGGTGAGTACCTCCACCTGGACCCCAGCTGGGAGCCCACCAGCTGCCCTCAGTCAAGCCCCCATCACCTCCCCAGGGCACCGTGTCTGCCCCACTGAGCAGCTTTGGGGGCAGGGGCCAGCGCCAACTACCCTTCCTGGGGAAGCCAGTGTGCACTGGCTTGGGGGTGAACTTCTCTGAGCCTGAAGTCCCTCGTCCACAGAATGGGGATGAGATTCACGCAGCCCAGTGGGGCTGGACCTAATCAATATTCATGGACACTTCACATAATTACATGGGAAAGCAAGGAGGACCCTGGAGTCCCACAGACCTGGCTGAAATCCAGCGCTGTCTGTCTGTCTGACTGGCTGACTTGGACCACATGACCTCTCTGTGCCGGGTCCTCATCTATAAAGGGGATGATAGTAATCGTGTCCATCTCATGGCAGGGGCTTGTTAAGAATTACATTGAGCCGTGGCTGGTGTGGCTCAGGGGATTGAGTGCCGCCCTGTGAAGCAGAGGGTGGCAGGTTTGATTCCTGGTCAGGGCACGAGCCTGCGTTGCGGGACAGGTCCCCAGTAGGGGGCGTGCGAGAGGCAATCACACATTGATGTTTCTCTCCCTCTCTTCTCACTTCCCCTCTCTAAACTAAATAAATAAAATATTTTTTTAATTAAAAAGAAAAAGAGTCACATTGAACTAGTTACATGTGTAGATTGGCTTGACCAGTGCCTGGACCACCAGCCCTTTGTAACTGTTATCACTACGGCTACCCCCTTGTTACAGAGGGGATGTGAGGTTGGAAGTGACTTGATCAGGGTCACAACAGGTGAGCGACCAAACCAGGGTTCCGTTCTCATGCACGGGGCCCTACTGCCCCAGATTGTCCAGGACCTCTGTGCTCTCCCCAGGAGAGCTCAGCATCGTGGGTTCTTCCAACTCTCTCTCCTCAGGTGGCTCACTGGGCTGAACCTGCACGTGGGAGCCACCTGTGCTGCCCCTCCCAGCGCCCGTGGCCAGAGGGTGAAGGCTGCAGTTGCTGTCTTTGAAGCCTGTCCGGGCTCAGCTGCCAGGAAAGCCAAGCGGACACCCAGTGCCAGGAGAACCCGCATGAAGGGCAGACGGTGGGGAGCAGACAAGGTTGGTCATGGGGCAGGTGTGGAGGCCTAGGTGGGTGGATCAGGTTCCAGAGCTCCCGGGGTGGCAGGGCTCTGACGTCTCTCGGTCCCTGTCTCGTGTGGTTCTCAATCTGGGCAATGACCGTATTGCTCCTGCTCAGTGGTGCCCGTCCCCTCCTCCTCCCATCCTCTGGCCCAGACTGGGCCCAGGGAGGTCTGTGACGACTTGCTATGTCATGTTATTCCAGCCTGTGGGACAGTGGCCTTTCTGATAAGCCATAGCACACTGGACCTGACGTGCCCATGAAACCAATCCCGCTGTTACTGTAATCGCTGGGTCTCTGTGGACGGAACCACTTTTCACCCTGGTCTCAAGGGCCTGGCTCATCCCTGGGGTGGGCAGCGCAGCAGTGCTGGTGCCTCTGCCGCTTCTCAGCCACAGGTTGGACCCTACTCCGCATCGGCCCATCACCCCCTGGATGTTATATTCACCATCCCAACAAATACATTCACACTTGGAAGCTTAGTTGTGATGAAGTCTCGCAGCACATCACAGAATGAGTGGGATGTGGGCACCTCTCCACGGGTGGCGAGGGCACCTGGCGGGGGCGCTACAGAGGAGCAGCCAGTCCTTACAGAGGAAATGAGAGCAGGACAAGGGGGCACTGGGAAGGTAGGGAGAGGGCCTGCATTTTGAAAATTTGGGGTACTTGAGGCCCACCAGATGGTGTGTTAGTTCCCTAAGGCTGCCAGAACAAAGCGTGGCAAGCTGGGCACGCTGATGATCTCACTGTTCTGGAGCCCAGCTATCTGAAATCGAGGGAGGGCCGCGCTCCCGCTGATGGCTCTAGAAGAGGGTCCGTCCTGCCCGCCCAGCTTCTGGTGGCCCCAGACACCCCTTGCCTGTGGCAGCACAACGCCAGTCTGCCTCCATTAGATGGTATCTCCTTGTGTCTTATTTTTAGAGAGAGGAGAAAGGAGGGAGAAAGAGAGGGAGAGAAACATCCATGTGTGGTTGCCTCTCGTGTGCTCCCAACTGGGGACTTGGCCAGAAACCCAGGCATGTGCCCTGACTGGGAATCGAACTGGCAACCCTTTAGCCTACAGGCTCGTACTAAATCCCCTGAGCCACCCCAACCAGGGCTCTCCTTGCACCTTTACATCATCGTCTCATTACCTCCTTGGGTGCCCACATTCCCCTTTTATAAGAACAGTCAGCCCTGGCTGGTGTAGCTCAGTGGATTGAGTGCAGGCCTGCGAACCAAAGGATCGTGGTTCGATTCCCAGTCAGGGCACATGCCTGGGTTGCAGGCCAGTTCCCAGCAGGGGACGCACGAGAGGCAACCACACATTGATATTTCTCTCCCTCTCTCCTTCCCTTCCTCTCTAAAGATAAATAAATAAAATGTTAAAAAAAAAAGTCATATTGGATTAGGGTCCACCCTAATGACCTCATTTGAACTTGTTACCTCTGTGAAGACTTTTTCTAAATAAAGTCTTACTCTGAGGTCCAGCCTCTTTGGAGGGACAGAATTCAACCCCAGTGCTCCGTGTTGGGTAGGCTGAAAGTGAGGACAGAACCCCTAAAAATATCCCAAGCCGGAAGTGAGCAGCTCTGCCTTAGAGGCAAGACCTAAATGACAACAGCAGCGTGGGTGTTGCCTGACACTTGCGTGGCACCTGCTTGCTGCCAGGCCTTGTGCTGATCAACAGTACTGGGCCGTCCCTGTGTCAGCCCAGGGAGCCCATGGAGCAGACCTGATGGGTCCACCTCCAGGTCGGGCTTTAGTTCAAAGGAAAGCCCCCGTCCTGGCTGGTGTGGCTCAGTGGATTGAGAGCTGGCCTGTGAAGTACAAGGTCGCCTGTTAGATTCCCAGTCGGGGCACAAGTCTGGATTGTGGGCCAGGTCCCCAGTAGGGGGTGCATGAGAGGCAACTACACATTGCTATTTCTCTCCCTTTCTCCTTCCCTTCCTCTAAAAATAAAATCCTAAAAAATCTTTGTGAGCCCCCCACCCCCCTCAGTATGGTGGCTGTAGCCAGGAATTGGGACACCTCTGCCCATTCCATCCAGCCACCCTTTCTTGATGTGAAGATATTCCACCCAAGGCCGGGCCTGGAGTTCCAGGTTTTCATCTTTGTTTTGTTGAAAGTGGCAGTTCTCTCCCAGGAGCACAAAGGAATCCAAGGACAAGGGTCCTGAGCCCCAACAGAGTGTTCTGGGAGGGGGTGCTGCCCTTGCCGAGGCACAGGCTGGACCACACACAGCTCTCCTTGGAAGCCTGACGTCTAGCTTGGTGTTTGGCCTGTGGGAGATGCTTACAAATGTTGAGTGAACAAGTGAATGCAGAGGACCAGCAGAACGGCCCATCCACTGGGGTTTGATCCCACTGCTGTCATTTTAGTCAATTTAAGCAACCAAGGCACTGGGCTGCAATGAGCCTTCTTACCCTCGCAAGCCTATACTGTGCAGACGGTAAAAGCTGTGTACAGGAACCAGGGCCTGTCAGAAACAGCCATTCCCTTGCTTCCTGGCCCCTTGAGCAGAGCCAAGGGGTGGTCTGGGTGACAGGAAAGGTGTGAGGTGTAGGGGGGTCCCTCCAGCATTTGGATTTGGCCTGGCACCCGGGAGCCACTGCGCAGCAGTAGGAGGCAGGGAGTTCTCGGCTTGCTTCCCAGCCAGCAGCCCCACTGCGGAGACCACCCAAGGGGGTCGAGGCACAGGCTCATTCTGTGCCGAGTGGAAACATCCCAGAGGTCCACACTTGCATCTGCAATACGTCAAACTGACATTTATGCCCCAGTAACTTGTTATTCACCCTTCTGTATCACACATGCATTTCGCCAGGACCTGCAGAGGGTACGAGGGACCGGCTTGGCCTCTGGGGAACGCAGGGTGGAAGGGAGTGGTAGAAATAAAGATGTATCACTTGCTCTGGAGACCAGCACTTAGACGACAGGCGACATTTATTCACTCTTCTTGCCACATATGGACTCACTTCGTAATTGCTCCTGAGGTGGCATACAGAACACACTGCTGAAAGGAACAAATACCCAACAGATCGCATTTATTGGCTCATTGTCTGGGAGGCCAGCCCAGGGCTCAAGTGGCAGCTGAACCCGTCCCCCGGTCCTGCCCTTGGAACCATGGGGACTTTGCGCCTGAGGCACCCACGGTAGCCGACATGCCCTCATCCAAGGAGGGACTAAAGGCCAAAAGGCCATGCTGGCCCAGCTTCTCCAGAGGTTCTTCAGTACGAACTGGACCCCTTACTAGCAAAGGGATCATTTCTACTGGGCACATTACCCTCGACAAAGGCAGGGCCCTGTGAGCAGGCCAAGTGCATGCTGATGCCACTAACTGGCCACTATCCCAGTCTGGGGTGGGGGTGTGAAGAGAGAGGGAGAGCTGTTTGGTCTTGGTCTTCACTGTGTTCCAAATCTGGTCGCTTGTTGGAGCATTCGGGCTGCACTGACAGGCTGCTCTCTGCAGGTCTGCCTCATGCCTTCAGCAAAAGAGGCCAGACCAAGTGCTCTGAGCTGACTGAAAATCGGCTCCCCTGGGCCGCTCTCCCCACCTCTGGGATGACACCAAATAGCCCAGACCCTGAACAAACAGCATGCCATGTGGCTAGCATAGGCCATGGCCTCTGACAGACCAGCTCATGGAGGCCACTGGACTCCAGCCAAGCATGGCTGCGCCCTGAGACTCCGTCTGCCCAGCCAGCAGCGTGGTCCTCGCCCCAAACTTGGGAGAAAAGAAAAGGGCCGAGACCACAGCTTCGGCCTCAGGTTCCAGAAAGAACAGTTCATGGAGACAGGACTGATTGGAGGAGAGTTTCAAGGGAAACTAAGAAAAAAAAAAAAACGCTGTAGTTGGGGCAAACACTAGGTGAACCGGAACAGAATCCCAGAGACGCAGGGAAAAACCTACGTACAGGCAGGAGTGAAGGGCTCGCACAGGAAAGGAGGGAGCCAGGAAGCACGTCCTGTGACCCCCTTCTCAGGCGGGGGGCTCCATCAAACCCAGGCCCAGCCCCACTTCCACATGCCACCACAGCCCTGTCCACCACCGACCCTCCCCGAGGCGCACGGGCTGGTGTGGTCTCCCCTCTCTAGGCCCCGGGCGAGCCCCCCAGCCCAGGCAGCAGACCCCACCTGTTCCACCGGTCCTTTTAGAAATGGGAGTCAGTGTTCCTGCCAACACAGTAAACAGGTCAAGGCCACCTCACGAGTCACTGAAATGGACATCCTGGTCACTGCTTCTCTGCTGCCTGCCAGAGACAGGTGTCTCCATGGGCCTCCCCAACCTCCGTACAGTGCTAGGAGCAGAACCCATCCTGGGAGGCAAGGCAGGCCACTTGGCTACAGTAGACAGAAGCTGACTCGGCACTCTGCTCACGGTCCATCAGGTGACTGTCCCCCCTTGAGAGCTGCTGCAGACCTTTCTTTATTTATGCAACCTGCTTGGGCACCCACGCACACACACACTCCTCACTGCCTTGTCTTGCAGTGTGACTGGATGACAGCCTCCCACCCTCAGCAACCGAGGGCTGTGGTGGGCGTGCAGGGGAGCTACTGGAAGGGCTTTGGAAACTGGCGGGAGAGGGAGCCACTCACAGACCAGTGCGGGGACACCAGGCAGCCCCAGGCACTAGGCCTTGCCAAAGAGGGCAGAGGTCACAGGGTGGGTCAAAGGAGACCCTGGCTGGTCCTTCAGTGCCAGGGACCCTCAGCACCAGGCTGAATTTATGCAAAAAGGCTCAGCCTCCAGTTAAAGTGGGATGGTGGTGACAAAGGAGCCCTGGGCTGGCGTCCTAGGTGGCCAGGCTGGCAGCAGGAACAAGTCAGTCTTCTGTCTCCTGTTTGATGTTCTCAAGGGAAACAGGCAGCTCTGGACTCAGGGCCTTGTCAGGTGTGGCTGCACCCACATGCTCTTCCTTCACTCGCACAGTGACGACTGCAAAGGGTGGGTGTGGGAGGCAGGGAGGGAGAGAGAGGAGAGACTGCATGTAACTGGGAAGGGCAGGACTCAGGATCTGGGAAAAGGATTTTGCTTCCCATGGATGGGGGTGTCCGGATGAGGTGGGGAGAAGGCCGGGGCCCCATTGCATGCCCAGGGGTCTGAGAATGGCTGCTTGGCGCCCAGAAGATTCCCTTCAACGCTGATTGCACTTTTCTGTGCCCAGGCAGGGAAGAAGGGCCGCCTCTGAGCCCCGGAGCAGGCTGGCCCAGCCTCAACCTGCCTGGGGCTCTTACTCTCAGCGGGAGCAGACGAGACCTTCTCTGCAGCCTTCGGACCCTCCTCCAGCTGGGGCTTCTTTGACCCCTGTCTCAGGGACCGGGTCTTGGTCGGTGGTATTCTTTTCCCTTTGAATAAAAATGGTATTAAACCCAGCATTAGGGTTATATTCATGTGAGGCTTGAAGGTTGGGTCTCACCCAGTAGGTGGGACAAAGACAGAGGTGATGGTACCAATTTGGGGGAACTGGCCTAAACCTCTGACATCAGCCCCCAGGGTCCCACGGCCCCAGGTTCAGAGCCCTCCATACCCTCCCACGATCTTTTTTTTCTTAAGTTTTTTTAAAAATAATTTATTTATTTATTTTTAGAGAGAGGGGAAGGGAGGGAGATACATCAATATGTGGTTGCCTCTCACATGGCCCCCACTGGGGACCTGGCTCACAACCCAGGCATGTGCCCTGACTGGGAATCGAACCTGCGACACTTGGGTTCGCAGCCCGCACTCAATCCACTGAGCCACACCAGCCAGGGCTTTTTTTAAGTTTTTTAAAAAAAGATTTTAATTCATTTATTTTTAGAAGGGAAGGAAGGGAGAAAGGGAGAGAAACATCAATGTGTGGTTGTCTCTTGCATGCCCCCTACTGGGGGACCTGGCCCACAACCCAGGCACGTGCCCTGACTGGGAATCGAACTGGCAACCCTTTGGTTTGCAGGTCGGTGCTCAATCCACTGAGCCACACCAGCCAGGGCCCCTCCCATGACCTTCTCAGGGACCCCAACCACTGGCTCTCTGTCCCATTTCGGTCATCCTCTTCTCTGTGTGGTGCCAGGTCAAGGACACCACCTCACCGCCACCGGCCCGGACAGCTCTGCCTCCTCCAATCCTGGCACCTTCAACCCGATGCCCCCTGAGCTAAGCCTGTGCTGGACCCGTTGAGAGTGGGGCACCACCCAGAGAAATGACCCTGAAGCTCTGTGGCCGCCCTGGCATCCACCCCGTAGGCAGGCAGCCTCGGGGAGCAGCTTCTGTTTCGCCAGTGCCTCTGACATTCACACCCGGCAGCTCATACTGCAGGGAAGCCCGTTTCTGCCACGGGGGCTGCAGGGCTGGGGTCCCTTCCCTTCTCTAATACAACCTCTCGTCTTTTCCTTGGCATCCCAACCACTGCCAGAGACTGAGACTCCCTGTTATGGATGCTCTGGGTCTCTGAAGACAGGATGACAGCCCATGGGGCCAAAGGGCAAGGAGAGGAGATGGAGTGACTGCCAACAGTACCTAAGTGGCAGCTCCCAGGGCACAGGCCTGATGGGCACCAGGTCCCACACCAGCCCAGGCTGCTTTACAGCACCACTTACTTTTCTTTCCAAACTGTTTCTTTTTCTTTTTCGTGGCCTCTTTGGCCTTCAGAGGTGCAGTGGGCTCTGTTGTTGAAAAACAAGGACAAGAGGTGAGGAGAGACTGAGAGGACAGGGGGCAGAGGCACATCCCGAGACCCCTGTCCACCCACACGAGCCTCCATGACACACGGGACACCCCAAGAAGGAAAGTTAAAGTTGGGCAACGAGAGTGGGGGAGGGCCGGGGGAGGGACTGGAGAACAGCTGTCCCTTCCCACCCTCGTCACCAGGGCTGCTCCGAGGGACCTGGGGAGTTTACCTGGGTGCATAAGGGCACGAGCATATGACAGAGTGGGCAAGATCAAGGAAGGAGCTCTGCAGGCCAGAGGGAGAGGGAGACAGAGAAGTCAGGAGCAAGGGTGGTCCGGGAGACTTCTCGATCTCATGCCAAAGAACGAGGTGGGCACGGGGCATGGGGAGGGGTCGGCAAGAAGGAAAAAGGAAAGTCAAGAGCCCCTCAGGGCTGCAAGAACCCAGACCTGTGGCCACGGGCGGCTGGAGCTGGTAGCCAGTGAGCTCGCACCAGCCCACGGGGTAGATGTCCGGGGACTCACAGTCCACCCACTGGTCATACTCGCTGTCCCAGCCATCGAAGTGGATGCTGAGGAGCCGATGCACCACCCGCTTCACCGTGGCCACGCAGATGAGCCGGGGTTCCATCAGGTCCACGGCCTCCAGCTTCATGCCCACCTTGAAGCCGTGGTTGGGGCAGTCCTGGGGAGCAGGAAGGAGGCAGTGACCAAGCCAGCCCGCTCCCCGGCCCAGCGGGGCAGAACTGGGCGGGGGGTGCCTGTGGGGGAGGCCCCTCAGCCCCACTGTGCTTTGTGCCCAAGCGCCAGTCCCTGTGGGAAAGGGAGCGGTTGAACCGCTGGGCGCAGTGCCTATGCCGGGGCTGGGGCTTCTCCCTGGAAGCGGCTGATCGCAGCAGCAGACTCCTCGACAGTGGGCAGGGCCAGCTCTGAGGCCACCCTGCCCCCACCCTGCTCCCAGTCTCCTCACCATGTTAAAGAGTCTCGACGGAGCGGCTTTGGACTTGGTCTTCTCCAGGTAGGCGTCCCAGTTGAAAGTGTGTGTCTCGTACCCTGTGGGGGCAGAAGGCGCAGATGCAGAGGGAGGGGGGAGCAGGAGGAGTCCAGGAAGGGGTGCACTGCCAGAGGGGCGCCTGCACCTCGGCCGGGCCACGCGTACCTTTTGGGGGTGTGAGCTCGATGTCATTCTTTTGGCAGAAGGTGGCTGGGAAGATTGCGTGGGAGGAGGCGTGGTAGCAGAACCAGTCGGAGCCATCTGTGGAGGGCCCCCCATCCACAGAGATCATCAGGTAGCCATCCAGGAGGACCTGGGGGGGGTCAAATGCGGGGGGAGACACAGAACATGGTATCATGAGCTGCACCCCCACCCCAGGGCAAGGTGGCTGCGGTGGGGACTCAAGGCTGAGGATCCAGTTGGAGCCGGCTGTCAGCTCGCCTGAGCTGCTGCCCCAGAGCAGTCAGGTGGTCTGTGACCTGTGCTTGCGAGGTCACTGACCTCTCACACCAGAGGGCAGTCTGTGCCCATAGGGACCCTGCCTGGAGAGCAGCCAAATGGACCAATCAGCATGTCTCCCAGGAGGTCATTTTGTCCTCAGGCTGCAGCAATAATGGGGGAGGTTCTCAGCAAAGCCGGCCCAGCTGTGGCACTCAGCTAGGCTAGGCCAGCACCCAAAGGAGATGGCATGTGGCTGTGGGGCGGTCCCCAGGGAGGTGAAAGGGTAGGGCCTACACCTGACATACGAGCAGGTCTGACCAGAAGGTGACCAATAAACACCTGTCCAATGCACCTCGGACCCTGACACGAAAGCAGATAGATGTTGAGCAGAAGCGGGTGAGTCTACTGCTCACAAAAATCAGGTACGCAGCTCGGGAGTGTGGAGGGCCATGGAGTGCAGGGCTCTGCAGCCTCGCCCTCGCCCAAGAAAGCCGTACCGGAGGTCGGAGGGCCAGTCCCCGGCTCACCTTGCAGATGGTTGCCACGCAGATGTTGCCCAGATTAAGGGGATCAATGGCCTCCAGCTTCATTCCCTCCTCAAACCAACCGCCTTCTGTGTAGACAGCTCGAACCTTAAAGGAACGGGACAGTTGGGGAATCTGGGCCTGCCCAGGTGTAGGGCCGGCGGGGCAGGCCTCACCGGCCACAGACCTGGAAGGAACCGGGGAGGGCCAGGGTCCAGAGGCCTGGAATGGACCCACGGTCCAGGGGAAAAGTGCCCAGGGGCTGTGCCTCACCTTCTTGAACAGGTAAGGAACAGCATCACAGTAGATTTTCCGGAAGGTGGGATGGTGGGCCATGTCACTGCGCTTCTCTGCTGGGAAGATGGCAGAGGGAGTGAGGGAGAGAAGGGAGTTGAAGGCTGCCAACAGGGTCATGGCCACACCCCCAAGAAACGTGGGCGCTCTTTGCAGGGAGCACTCAGACCCAAGACCTGGCTGTTCCCATGACAAAGGAGATGGGGCCTTCCAAGCTGAGTGACCTTGGTCTCTCTGGGCCTCAGTCCTGCCACTGACAGGGTGGAGAGGATCGCCTCGCGCACAGAGCATTGTTGTGGGCACAGGGGTGCTCGCACCAGGCCTCGGGGCAGCGGAGCCCGGGGTCGTGCTGGCCTAGGGTTCTGCTAACCTGATAGCTTGATGCCGTGGCCGACACGTCGTGACCAACCCACTGGATGGATCAGGGGGCTCCACATGTGGCACCAGAAGTCGTCGTCACTGTCGCCATCCTCATAGAGGAGCCGTAGGCGACCCCCAATTACCGTGTCCACCACGGCCATGCGGGTCCGTGACACCTGGGACTTGTCCACCACCTCCAGCCGCATGCCCTGCCGAAAGGGGTACTTCATGCTCTCCACCATCTGCAACATCAGAACACAGGCCTGCTGTGGGCACGCGGGCCCTCCCTCCACCTTCCTGTTCCGTCTCTTACGAGTGAGTGGGGGGAAGAGGGAAAGCGGGGTGCAGGCACCCTGAGCACGAAGTCAGGAAGTGAGCCCTCCTGTCCTGGCAGGTCCCACCCTGGCCTCCGAGTCCTCAGGATGACACTGAGAGAAGGCACGCCGCCTACAACATGTACACTGGAACGCCGGGGAGCCAATCTGACGGGAGGCTCAAAACCTTTCTCAGAGTAAGGGAACGCGGGCCCCAGGGAGGCCAGCTGACTCGCCCAGAGTCACTCTCAGGACTGAGGAGCTGAGCCTTGAACCTGGTTGGTCCCAGTCTCCAGACTTGTGCTCTTCACGGGATGTGCACTCTGATCCGACAGGCACCCCACATGCTGATGGCACACACAGGTCTCCCATCCAGAGAAGGGGTCCCTTTGGCTTCCATACACCTCATTCCAGCTCTGGCCTCACTGGGTTGCGGCTCTGAATGGCTGTCCTAGCACCTAAGTAGCAATGCCTGCCCTCGAATGTAGCAAGGGGACAGGGACCCCAAGAGGCCCACGAGCTGCTCTAGAGCACCCTGATGGCAGGCATGCATGAGGGGGTAGGGACTTCTTCGTTTGCTGTGACTTTGGTGAGGACCGGGCACGGGGAGCTGCAGGGTGGTCCCAGCCCCGGGGTCCGGCTGGTTCAGGGAGAACCAGACTCAGCCTGGCCTGGGCAGAATGAGCTGTGGGTTTTACATCCCCCCGGAAAGGAGAGTGTCTCGGAGGTCACAACACAGCCACCGGGAATAGCTGCCACAGTCCTTCACCACCATCCTCAACTCAGGGCTGGAACCACCGCTCCAACACTGACGGCCCGGCCTGCCCACTTAGGAGGGTAAGACGCCGGGCAGGCCAGGGTGGGGCCACTCTGGGCTGGCACCCTGCCCCGGCTCTTCCAGACACAGCCCCTTCCTCTGCACCCACCCAGTGCAGCCCGTAACCCAACACCACCTTACCACCCACGTTCATGGTCACCCCGGAACGTGAGCTCTCTAATGACAAAAGCTAGGTTAGGTCCGATTCCTGTCTACAGTCTCAGTCCGAAGCACAGAGAACTGGACATACAATTAGTGGTCAGTTCATGATTTTTCTCAACAACAAACAAACGCAGGTAACCTTGGCTGGTGGGTCAGATACAGAACATTCTACTGAGAACTAACCACATTGCAGGCATCAAAGGGCATGTCTGAAGTTCCCTGCACAAACCCCACGCCTCTTATCCTCCCCAGCCTCCGGCTTCACAGGCAGCTGACAGACAGTAAATGCAAGCCCACGGACTGGTTCCTGTGGAACCCTGTTCTGCCACCCAGAATCACACTCCCTTTAATTTAGGCAGAAAGAGGCCACCCTGATACCTGCAGTGGCCTGCACCACCACAGCCATCTGCCTCATCTTAAGACAAGGGCCAGCTGAGAAAGAGTGAACTGATCCTCTTCAACAGCGAATCGTCAACTGTGCAAGGCACTATGGGAAATGCAGGTGAAAACAAGCGTACAGTTTTGTTGGGAATATGAAAAAATAATAACATATAAAGAGATAAGTAGCAAAGGAGGAGTACCTACTGAGTTCAAATAAGGGAAAGATCGTTTCCACTTATGGGAAAAATCCCGAGAACGCTTCTCTGAGGAACCCGGAACGACCCCTCACCGAAGGTCAGCTTGCCACCCGCTAAGGCCACGGCGGCCACCCTCACACCTGGTGTCCGGTGCTTTGGCAAGATGGCCCTACCTTCCACTCCACCCTTGTTTTCCAATGCTGGCTTCCATACCACCCACATCCTAACCATCAAGGTTGAATTCAAATGTCCCTTTCTCCGTGAAGCCTTCCTTGATACCTGCTCTTCCTGAGGTCACAAAGCCAGTTCAATTCCGTACCATCGCAGCACCTGCCTCGAATCCCGCGCACACTGCTGTGACACCCAGGCGCCTTGGGAGCGGGCCCGCAGCAAGTCGGGCACAGAGTACGAGAGACTCTGCCTTCACTGTACACCCTTGAGATGCCTTCGAATTTTTACCATGTGTATGACTTTTTAGGTTAAAGAATTAAATATGTTTTTTAAAATATTTAATTTATTTACTTTTAGAGAGGGAAAGGGAGGGAGAAAGAGTGAGAGGAACATCAATGCGTGGTTGCCTCTCATGCACCCCAACCAGGGACCTGGCCTGCAACCCAGGCATGTACCCTGACTGGGAATCGAACCAGTGACCCTCAGGCTGGCACTCAATCCACTGAGCCACACCAGCCAGGGCAGAAGTAAGTTTTAAAAATTAAAATTAAAAGTCATACACGTGATTCTGAAGCACATCCCTGGTACAGAACCAAGGCTAGTTTATAATTACTCTTTTCCTCTGCCGGACCGGAGAGTTCTGGACGGCAGGGTCTGTGTTCCCACAGTGCCTTGTACACGAGTACTTAATAGTAAAATCTACGGAATGAGCCCTCTTGAAAAATGCTGAGAGCAAAGGGAAGGCTCCGGAAGAACAAACGGCAGACGCTGCAGCGTGGTCGGTGTGGCCGGCTCGGACTCTGCGTGGGGCGGAGGCTGCCATCTGGCTAGGAAGGCAGCGGGAACTGCCGTCCTTCCTTGAGAAACACGGAGCCGCTGCAGACGGTTAAACAAGGGGTCTGAGGAAGAATAATCCAACGAGTAGTGGAAGCACATAAAATGGGAGGAGGGAGTCCTGGCTGGGTTGCTCAGTTGGTTAGAGTGGCATGCCAATACAGCGAGGTTGCAAGTTCGACCCCTAGTCAAGGCATACAAGAGTCAACCAATAAAGACACAAATAAGTGGAACAACAAAAACTGATGTTTCTCTCTCTCTAAAAACTTTTTTTTAATGGGAGGAAGGAGATCACTCAGGAGACCCACAGGGCTCACTGCCAAACCTTGATATGGAAATCCACGGGAAGTGTCCTGGAGCCCACCAACCGTGTCATGAGGTAGCCCTTCCAGTCGGTGAACTTGGCATGGATGGCTGCGAGACAGAAGATCCTTGGTTACGTGCTGACAACACTCCCACCGACAGAGGGCGCCAGAGCCGCCTATTTCTGCCTTTGCTGGCCAGCAATCACCTCATCCTAAAGAACTGGGTTCCAAGTCCTGGAGCTGCCTCAGAGCCCCTGGGACAGAGGAGGCAGGTGGGTTCTGTTCTGGCCCAGCCTAAGACAGACGATGGCCCTTCTCCCAAAGGCCCCACAGAAACCAGCACAGGGAGCCTGCTCATCAACTCACTGCGAGGGGGCACCAGGATCTTGCTGTTGATGGCACACCAGCCGATGGGATGGACATCCACGGTCCCCAGGTTGCACCAGAAGTCATGGCTGGCGTCATTTTCAAAGCCCTCATACCGCAGCAGTACTCGGTACCCTGGAAGGAGGAAAAGCACCGGTGAGGGGCGGTGGGCTGGGGGAAGATACGCATATCTCCGTGGGCCTTCCTCCTCCAGCCGAACCCGGACTCCCGGCTGCCTACTCCAGAACTCCTTCCAGGCACCGTGGTCTCTGCTGTCCACAGAGTCACGGCCAAGACAAACCCATGCCACTTACTTGGAAGGCATGGAATAGTGGCATAGTGGGCAGAATCAATTTTCTATAGCCTGATTGTCCCTGGCATGAACTTAAAAAATGGTGAGTTCCCATACTCACCAAGCTCTGTGGTCCCCTCTAAGGCAGGCAAGAGTCGCATGGGGCCAGAAACTCCAGCAGGTGGGTTTGTTTGTTTGTTTGTTTTTACAAAGCCAATTTCTGCTACAACACTGCCTGCCCATCTGGAGACGCTGCTCTCCCGACCCTGACCCTGCTTTCGCCAGAGGAACACCCACCTGCGGCCTGGATGACGGAGGCGATCCAGTATACCCGGCTGGGGAGCACGGCGTCACTGTTGAGCACCTCCACCTTCATCCCCTTCATCACATCCTCCCACTGGTCATAGAGAGGGACCTGGGTGGGGATGAGAGCCCGAGGGAAACGGTGAGCTGCCGGACTGGCAGAGAAGAGTGCCGGCCCGTGGCTTCTGGGGTCACCGTGGCCTGTGTCTTTTCACACCGCTCACTGCGCGAGGAAAGCCAGGCACGGGCGAGGATGAAGAGAAGAGCACCATGAGCCTGCTGTCCTTGAGGAGCAGTCAGGGAAGAGAGACAGGTGGGCAGGGGCGAAGGTCAGAGGCCCAGAGTCAGACAGCCCTGACTGCTGCATCGTCTGGAGCATGTCACATCTCTGCCAGCCCATGGGACACTTAGCAGTTGCTAGCGCTCACCACGTGCCAAATACCCGCTCCTTCAACTGCTGCTCGAACCTGGGCAGCAAGGACCACAACCCCTGGTCTCAGCTATCACCTCTCGGGCTCTCACAGAGCTGTCCACCCATACATTACTCCCGGCACGTCCTGCCTCCATCTCCCTATCTGGCCCCCTCCCCCTGGGAAAAGTGCCCTGACAGCAATGGACCACTCTTTGGGTGCTTTCCCAATAACAAATCTTCATTTTGCTGCCAATGGCACGTTTATTCTCCTTTGCAGAAATTCATCTTTTCTTCATTTTCAGCCCTAGATTAAGCCAATTGGGGTATCCTGTCCCATCTCCCGGCCACAGAGACTGGGCTCATCATAGAACCTAGAAATGGTTAATACCACCCAGGCACAGGGTGGGCTTTTCACAGAGCACAGGAGTCAGATGTGTTACATTACATGCAACTGGGATGGTACCTACCCTGCAGTGAAAACGCCGATGCTGGGAGTGCTAGAGAACTCAGGGCAACCAAGAGGTACCCAAATGGGACATGCACCTGCTCCAGGAATTCAGGGAGGACTAAGGGGCCGCGCTGGGGCCCACTTTCCACTGCTCAGGGCACCCTGCCGAGGTCAGGCACAGCTCCGGAAGGAGAGGTTAGGAGATGGGTTTACTCTGGTGTGAGGACTCCAGGAATAAAAGAGGCCTCATCCTGGGTTTCCTGGCGGTTTTGGAATTGGCTCGAAAGACAAAACGAGACTGCTGCCCTAGGCCTCTCTCCTCGCCTGCAGACCACCACCGCAGGCTGCAGGGGTGGCAGGTTTGGTGCCTCCATGCCCAGCCCAGCCCTCAGGGCCTAGCCCTTCAGGTGTTTCTCAATGACGGGGGTGGGGTGTGTGTGTGTGTGTGTGTTAGGGAGCCCTTTGCGGGAGTGGGCTTCAGGAGGTGTCCCCACGGGCCTCCTTGGGACCAAGGGGCCCAGGGTAGTTCAGAAGCACCAAGCTCAAAGGGAGAACATCAAAAATGGGAAGAAAGGAAAAAAGGATTTCAGATTTGGCTCTCAGACACAAACCCGCACAAAGGGCCATATGTCGATAGCAAAGTGGGGACCTCAGAGGGGAAACACCATGCTAGAGGCCCTCAGTGGGGGCTGGGGGGAGGACTGTTGAAAAGAAGTGAACAGAAAGGTAAACAGGAGTGGCAGAGCCAGGCTTCAACCACCCAGACCCCACCACCGCTCTCTCCCGGTGCCAGGTGCCAATGTCATGTCCAGCCTGGAACGATGCCAGTGGGGCAGCTGGGCGAGATGGGTGGTGAGCACCTGGGTCCCCTGCTCTCCCTCCCCTCCTCTCAGGGGCACTCACGTGTTTAAAACAGCTGACAGGAGCAGCCTTGTAGCTGTGATCCTTCAGAAACTTGCCCCAGTCGAAACCCAAGACCAGCGCTGTAGAGCAGAAAGGAAGGGGTGAACAGAGTGCAGGCTGGGAGCTCAAGCAGCAGCCACTCTGGGAACCTGGCCCCCGAGGAGCCGGGAGAAGGTCCGTTCCCCGCCACGGCAGCATGGTCCTAAGCGCATGGGGAGGCCACCTGTCCCCATACCTGCCCCACTAGGGGCCCGTCGGGACCTTATCCAAAGGCTGCCAGACTCTCAGGAGCAGAGGAAACATTCAGAAGGAAAAGTCTGACCTTTCTTCCCCCAAAGAAAAAAGAAGTTGATACTCTTGACCTTAAATTCCTCAGACCTCCCCTGACCTTTCATTGGCTGTGGCCCATCTAAGTGGGTGGGAGGTCACACACCTAGGCCCCTCCAATTCCTGCCAGCGGTGCTCAGTTCCAGCCAGAAACTCAGACCGCCCACAGCAGAGGTGCTCTGTGCCTGTAGTTTGCTCGGAACTGCTACACACATTCAGAAAGTTGCCTTTTCTTATCCCACCTCGCCTCTCCCAACTAGATCTGGTTTCCCACGGCCCCCAGGAAACAAAAGCCACAGGGCAGAAATCAGTGTGAAACAGAGGCTGATTGCTGGCTTCTGAATTATCAGCGGGGATCCCACCATTTCAGGGTGACTGACGGGATTTTTCTGGAGTAATTTCTGCAATACCTACTGGGTGAGGACAATGCGATCTGCATCAGGCCTGCGTCAGGGCACTTTCTAGCGGGCCATCCTTCCCGCCGCGCTCCTAGGGAGGGCCATCCTGTCCTGGCTTCCCACCCGACCCCCACCAGCTTCCTGAGCACAGTCCTCTGCCCACGTACCGTCTTGCCCTGTTGGTGTCCCATCTGCCAGCTGTCCCGTCCCTTGCGAGTGCAGAAAGGCTCCAATTTTGGCAGACCAGGCTGCTTTGTGCAGGACCTTGGCTTTCTTGGTTGGTGGTTTACCCTGAAGGAAGGAGAGCCTGTGTGTAGCCTATTGGCCAAGAACCTAGCTCTGGATTGGGCGGTCTAGGTTTAACCCTAGGCATGGGTCCAGTTACTTAAACTCTTTGGGGCTTCACTCCCTCATTTGTAAAGCAAGGTAATACTAATAACAATGCCTAGCTCAGAGCTGAGTTGCAAGGCCGCTAGTTACTCTAAGAGCCTGGCACTGAATGAGGGCTTAGCTGTGGTTCAGTGGGGAGGGACTGGGGGGAGGGCGCAGGCAACGGAGCAGTAGAGCAGAGCAGGAGGGACACCTGTT
>PVKM010011407.1:0-33291 GCA_004027735.1 Carollia perspicillata
TATGGACTCATTCTTGACTCCTCTATTTCTCTCCAAATTCAAATCAACAATAAATGTTATCTCCACCTTTAAAACATGGCCAGAATCTTTCCACTTCCTATAAAATCCACTGCTAACATCCTTGTCCAGGACTCCATCATTTCCCACTGGAATTATTTCCATCATCTCTCTCCACTTCTGCTATTGCCCTTTTCCGTTTACTCCCACATGGCATCTTGATTAATCTTGCTGAAACCTGTTAGAGACGTCACTTCAAACCCTTCAGTGGCTTCCATCTTGCTCAGGTAAAGTCCTGACAGGTGTGTATAAGACTAGGCCCACATCCCTCCATTGGCCCTCTCTGAGCTCAGCTCCACAGTGCCCCTGCCTCACCCTCTTCCTGGTCCACTTTACCAGACACCCTCCTCCCCAGAGATCTGCCCCCTCAGCTTTTTCAAGGTTGTATTCACATGTCTCATTCACAGCATTGCGACCCTCTTACGCCCATATTTTTATGTTTTACTTTTTCTTCATGGCACGTTTCATTGCCTATAGTCTGTCTTTTCCTTGTTTATCTTGCTGTCATGCCTCTCCCACTAGAGTATGCGCCATGTGAGGATGCCAGACTGAGTTGCTGCCCTTGTTTACTGTGGTTCTTGCTATCCCAGTGCATAGTGCCTGGCATGTGGAAAGTGCTTCGTACATATTTGTTGAAGGAATAAATGAATCATTAACAGTTTGAAATAAATCGTATTCTTTAATTAGATACCTATTTGTAAATAGCAGGTTCTTGGGAGAAAAAGATATGGGGCCAGTATGTTGTATTGGAAGATTCACATTCTGCAGGAGATTCAGGACATGGTGGCAAGAAACAAAAGAGGCCAGGACCAGAGGAGGGTTGGATGAGCAGGTGAAGCCCTCATAAAGTGAGGGCTTTTGATGCCTGTAGGACGCTATGTTAGGGGCACTTTACAGTTTGTCCAAGGACTGGCCTTTTGCAAAACCAGATTCCAGAATGATCCATTTGTCTCAAAACTGTGAAAGTAGTTCTCTACATAATCTTCATGCTGGGGCTCTGATGCCATCACCAGGATCTCGGAAGACAGTTAAGTTCATTGAAAGTCGAGTCTTCTCTGGACTATGGGGATCATTTCCTCATTGTCTCAGGTTAACTAGTCTCCTGAGGGTCATTTGGCCACCCTTCTTTTCTTTCTTCTCTTCTTCATTATCCTCAATTTTCCATTCCCCTTACAACATTGCTTCCAGGAAGATCCTCCTAAGAAACAAATCAAGCCATATCATTATCCAGCTTCTAAATTGCCATTTTTCCCCAACTGGGAATAAGTCACATGATTCCCCGTCCTTGTTACCCTTCAGTCCCAACCACAGGCCAGCCACCTGAGCTTCCGTTCAGTTGCATATTCTTTTTCCACTCTCAAAACGCAACTCAAAAGCCACCTCCTAGGTGATTTTTTAGATTTTTTTTCCTGGAAGCATTTATTGGTCTCTCCTCAAAGATCTCAATGGCAGTGTGCACATACTTCTGTCACAGACTTAATTGTATTATAATGATTTGTTAGGATATCTGTCATCCCAGCAGTCCAGGAGGGCATCTCTGTATGTTTCCCATCAAGGAAAGCAAATAGAAAGTATAGAACAAGTGCATATTCAGTGAGTTGTCTTGGAAAGTTCAGAGAAATGTTCCTGTGAACATATTCTTTCTTCTGAACATATAGTTCTCTATAGCTAGCCACTGGCTTGGCTTGGCTTGGCTTGGTCCTTCATGAGAACCTCCCCCAAGTCAAACCCAATAACCATTAGTTCATTTGTAGTCATGTTGATTGAACCCTGTCCCAAAGCTCAGAAAGGCAAAGTGTTTTTTTAAGAGAGGCTCTTTTGTTGTCGATACTGAAAGGCCAGCTAACTAATCTACCTTCTGCTTACTCTTAGAATTTGCCACATTGGTCAAACACGGCATTATGATATCAGGCTTTGAGAGAAAGTGTCCTTCATGTTAAGTCTTTGCATGATTAAAGTCTTTCAATTACCATTCAGTTTAATTAAATGACTTTTATGATTTAATTTTAGTGAGGGGAAAATGATCAGTCATTAAAACGATGATGGAATGATGTTTTTTTATATTATTTCAGTAGATAACAGGAAAAAGCCTTTGAGATAAGTTTTGTAATAAAAAATCATTCTAGTAGTCAGTAAAGTGTGTTATCAGTAATGAAAAGGGAGTTGTTGATATTGTTAATTAGTAAGTGATGAATTAGTATGGAACAACCTGACACCTCATTTATCCCAGTAACACTACCCCGGGAAATAATGGGGAATATTGGCCTGTCACTCTTTACAAAATATTTTCTTGAGAGAACAAGAGATGAGAGCAAGAATGAAAGAATGAATCAGGTTACATTAGCTTTAAAAGTGAAAATTCTCAATTGCAGTTTTGTTAGTACTCAAGCAAAACTGATTGGTTAAAGAAAATACATTATCTATGTTACAGCATGTTGTAGAGGTATCATAATTTATTTAATAGCATATATTTCCCTTTTTTAAATTAAGAATTGATACTCTAAGTTGATGTCATAATATTTTCTTCATTGTAAATTTCAGGAGGTTTTTCCATTCTCATCAGTGACATTCTTTAGGATGCTAAATATTAACTTGCTAACAGAGAGGGAAAATAAGCAATTAATGTCAGGATTCTTTTATGAGCAAAACTATTTTAAGTGTGTACCTTTTTAATACAACCTACTGGATTTTTTTTCTGATCCAATTAAGAGATAGTCTAATAATCAAGTGATATTTAGTTACTTGGCTTTAGGTTCTGGTATCAGTTCCTCAAAATTGAGTATTCTGCAATTCAATTCAACTGATACTACCTAGACTTAGCCCAAACCCCACAAGTTTAGGGCAAAGTTCTTAGCAAGACCTCCCCCTCTTCAGACACCAGCTGTAAGTTTAGGGGCCACCTGCATTCCTGACCAACTGGCTAACCCACAACATTGTCAGTTCAATAATTTGCTAGAACAACTTAGAGAATTCACTGAAAGTATTACTTAGGGTTACAGTTTTATTATAAAGGATACACCATAGGAACAACCAAGTGGAGGAATCACATAGGACAAAGTCTGGGAGGGGCACGGATACAGAGCTTCCATGCCCTCCTTTTTGGAACCTGGCAAGTTACTCTCCCAGCACCGATGTCTTCACCAACTGGTAAGTTCTTGGTCCAGAGTATTTCTTGGAATTTCATTACATAAGCATAATTGATTCTCCCCAAGGATCAACCTGCCCTAAAGTTTCAACCCTCTGATCATGCAATTGTTCTTTCTGATTGCCAGCCTCCATTCTGAGCTACCCAGGAGCCCCATCCAGAGCTGCCTGATTAACATAACAAAGACACTCCTGTCACTCAGGAAATTCCAAGGATTTCAGAAGCTTTTTGCGGGGAACCAGGGACAAAGACCAGATATGATTCTGTTGTTGTTATTGTTTTTATTGTTTTATTATGCCACAGATTTATTTCAGAAAAACATCTTAGGTTTGGCTTTTTTAGTGATTATTCAGTTAGTTCAAATGATATTTTCTAGGTATCCCTTTGTGTTTATAACCAACCTTCTGACGAAGTGAGGTCAGGGAGTGTAAGAAGGCACGTTTCCTGCCTGAAGTCTATTTCAGAAGGCCAGATCAATATGGAGATGCCATACTACTAAAAACGATCCCAAGCACATTGCATATATGTTCTCATTGTATCCTGGTAACAGCCTCATAAAGTGGTCCAGAAAGGTAAATAAAAACACGTGGTTAGAGTCCAGCACAGGCCTGTATAATTCCAAAACTATTTTTTCTCCTCCAGTTCACATTATTATAATGTAGATTGGAATTGAGTTATAGTGAGAGGAAAAGGGGACTGGTATTGTTGGTAAAAGTGGTGGTAGAGAGAGAAAAGGAAGGTTTTGTATAAAAGGCTGGATTTCAACCAGGCCTTGAAGAAAGAGTGTGTAGAAATGGGATCCCAAAAAGAGAAGCCAGAGGGCCTTCTTGATGCAAACAAAATGCATAAATGTGAGATAGAAATAAATTTGAGATATTGATGGAGGAAGTACATTTCTTTCCTTGAATACGCTGGTTACAGAGAACTCCTTTTCCCTGGACTTCACCTATTCATTCCATTCTGCATTCCTGCTTTTAGTAGAAGATTCTCTCTTGCCACCAGGCAAGTCAGCCTTCTGATACCTTCTCCTCATTGCTCTCAGTTCTGCTCTCCGTAAGACAGTCATCAGAGAAATGAAGGTTTCTTTTCTGGCCCCTGACAGTCCGCTTTCCACGGGTTAACCCAACCCCGTCCTCGCCTGCATTTCAGAACACCACGTGGTTCTGAAATTTTCTGTCACTGAAATTGTCTTTCTGATTTGGGTGGTGGTGAAGAAAGTCTGTTGTGACATCAAAGAGATTTGAATCTGAGGTGCTACCTGCCATTTACCAGGTTTATCCTTTTCTATAAAGTGAGCATATTGATAACTGCCTCAGAGATAGTGAACATTTTATGAAGTGAGACAGTACTCCAAATAGAATAAGTATTCAATTTATATGATCAATTATTAGGGTAATGTATCTGTGAGCATTTTCTCTTTAAAAAGAAAAACTTACATTTCATAGCCTAAAGTAAAATAAAATAACTTATTAGCTCATTATTCGGTGTGCCGAATTATTAGCTCAATAATTCGGTGTATCTATGGCCGGGCTCAGCCTCAGGGTTCTGATGCTCTTCAGTGGGCTCACTTGTGTATTCACCATCCGCTGGTGGTGGTTGAAGGTCTCACTTGTGTGTCTGGTTGGTGTTCAGCTGGCTGCAGGCTATATGGTTCTGGCCAGATGTTCTCATCATCCATCAGGCCAGCCTGTATTGTTCCCATGGTAGGGGTCTCAGGATCCCAGAAGCAGCAAAGGACCCCATCTATATTATGCAAGTGCTTTCTAAGTTTCCACTTGTGACATGTTTGCTACTGTCTCATTGGCCAAAACCAGTCCAGGATTGGTATGGAATAGCAATGTCAAAGGTCATGGATGCAGGGAGGATAAGAATTATAGCTAATCTTGTAAGCTACCCCAGACTATTGTTCTCTTTCTAAGAAAAGTATTTTAAAAGCAGCAGTGAAATATGATTACTCTGTTGAAGGCTGAATTTGTGTTTATCTCCTGGGACATTATTGACTTTGTACTTCACTGTGTCTATGTGAGTGTGGGTGAGTGTGGGTGTATGGGTATGTATTTGTGTGTATGTGTGTGTGTGAGAGAGAGAAAGAGAGAGAGAGATAGAAGGAGGAAGAGGAAGAGGAGAAGAAGATGGGAAATTGACAGGAAACTGGAATGGCCCACCTGGAGAGATCACTAAATCAGATGGCCTTGGCAGTCTCATGCCTCATCTGCACAAAAGGAACAGAGGAAAGCCTCCAGCTCAGGCCTGTCCACCTACACAGCTGTCCCGGCCGGGGTGTGAAAAGGAGATCAAAGGTACCAGACATCCCAGACAGTTATATTTCTTCCATTAGTCCCTTTATGCTGCAAATATGAATTGAGTACTACCTCCAGGATTGGTACAAGCTTATTTGCAGTATCTACTGTGGATCCCACTGCCTTTTCTTTCCATGATCATAGACACATCAATTTGCTTATACGGGCATACGCTTTCTCAACTGTTTAATGAGGGCATTAGATTTAGTTATCTAAAGGTATCTTTCATTGGTGATATGTACAATTTTACCATATTATACTCTTTCATTTTTCCCTTTAGAACTTACACACCTTTTTTCCTGACTCTTCAGCCCCCCAGCTTGTTGCTCTGATATCACCCACCAATGGGTGGGATGGAATACAAAAAAAAAAACAAAAATCCCGACAACAAATCATTTGAATCATTAGAGTCTATTTCTGTGAGTGTGTGACCTCTAGTAGACTCTTACATTTTATTACCTAGGGATTCTTGCATTTTTTCTTGTCCAAGTGAGATACGATGGTCAATACCCTGAGATTTCTCTGTCGTGACTTCCTAGCCTGATGAAAGTGGAGGAGATAGGCCTACCTTAAGTGGGACTGAGTTTATCTTTCTACTTACACTTGTTTTATAATGGAGACTTCTGTGTGATTTGGGTTAAGAAGAATGGCATTAACTAGGGGATGATGGGCATTGACTTATTCTCTCTGTGAATCTCAGTTTTTTTTATCGGTTCAATAATTCTTACCTAAATATTGTTTTTACGAGGAGTAAATAACATAAGGTTCTATAAATACCAAGGTCAGAGTCTGTTTCATTGTAGAACTTCAAGTAATATATGTTTTCCTTTTCTCCCTTCACCTCTTTGCTGAACTGATCAAATGGGATCATGTGTACAAGCTGCAGCACCTTGTAACTCTGAAGTATAAAGCAAATGATGGATTATGATTGCTGGCACCAGTCTGTGCTCTAATGCCTGGAAAGTACCAGATTGTCATTGCTTGGAGATACCCAGCTGGGTTAGAGGTGGCACTGGGGAGGGACCCAGGTCTTTGTCTCCAGTCTATAGCTTTGTCCGTTGTTCACTATCTATCCACTACCCTTAGGAGGTCAGCACATCGCAAGTGGGGTTATACATATCACCTTAAGGCCTGGAGCCTTGAGTGATGCAACAAAAACATGGGCATCTACACCCGGTTTAAACCCTATAGGGAAGAACACATACATTTAGATAAAAGATTTCAGTGCAGTGCCGCTTAGCATTCCAGTGGAGTATTTAGCCTTGGCCCTTATAGTATCTTGAGATAACCTTCCCCCTTTCTGTTATTTCTTTACCTCTTAAAACAGAGAGCAAAATTTCACTCTTAAAGGACTCTCAGATATTTCTGAGAAGTATTGATAAATATAAAGGGTTGTTTATTTCCTTTGGTGAGTGGGGTTTCCCCCTTGAGAGGTTTCCTTCTGAAATGTGCCTGAAAGCACCATCATTTCTTTTTGCCTTCTCAAGAGAGTCATAAAATGCTATTGGCTGTTAGCTGAAATGACACACCTGGGTTCCACTGACCTAAGGGGATTTGGGGTTCTTAGGGTGGTCAGAGATTAATTTTACATGAGTTATATTCAGAAACATTCCTGGGTGTTCTCTCAGTGTCTGCATAATTAAGACAGTGCATTGTCAAGGCCCAGGCCAGGGTCATGAGCTCATTGGAAATTCAAAGACTAAGTCCAACCAGCATGTTGGACGCAAGACTATTAAGTGGAACACTTCTGGAGGTGAAGTTACTGGGGCTCAAATAGGGCAGCTTCTGAATCAGTGGGAACCTATGCAATCTTCCAAGTCAGCCTTTGGGGATAGAAAGAAGGAGAAAGAGAGAAATGGGGATGAGCATCTTACAAATGGTTTTAACATGAAATACACAAGTTAACTTTAAGTAGAACATGAGAGCTAGGGCTTTAATCACTAAAATGTGTCATTAAATGCTTTTAAGAAGTTAATTTCTAAGGAATGTACATTGATGTCATGAGTATAAACAATCAATGCACAAGTAATGAGAGACTTGACATGTGAGACCTACATTCAGAGGCTGTAACCTCACAAATGCAACACCAGAGATGAAACTTACAAATATTTAAATTGAGTTTTCAATGAATATTGTTCGATAGGCTAGGAAAGTATCCACATTTATGGCACTGCTTCAGTGGGAAGATGTTTCATGAGTTACAGCAGATGGTAACAGGTTGTATCCACCTACCCTTGACCTCAGCAGCAGCTGTGGGAAGCTAGGAAGTGTGTGTTTGGGAAGTGTGTGGGAAGAGGTGGAGGCACAGCTATGCAGGAAGAAGGATATTTCTCTAGTCACTGCATATGTTGTGCATTCAGTGAGAAGAAAGGATTAAGGAGGGTAGAGGAAGGGGAAGGGAAGGAAGGGAAGAAGTAAGAGAAGGGGAGGAGAAGGAGAGGAGGAGGGAAAGAAAAAGGGGCTGCCCATTAATAATTCTTGAGTGATTAACTCTAGGCCTCATGCCCAGTCTTTGCATTTGCATTGTCTCAGTTTCCCTCACTATGGCACAATGAGTGTGAATGGAATAATCTTATTCATGGTAACACAAGTGGAAGGGATTCTGCCTTCATGTTTCAATAGCAGTTACAGCAAGGGACATTATAAATCCAGTGAGACTATCCAAGTTCTTACTGAATGACTTTAATGCTTTAATAAAGAGTTCTAATTTTTAGAAGATGAAAATGGAAAACAAAAACTGAGTATAAAAATAACAAGCTATCTTACAGGGGAGTTAAGGACTACTGCTAGATAGTGCAATACTGCCAGATCTTACTCTCCTGTGAAGGTACAAGTAGCCCCTTCCCCAGGTCACCCAGTCTCAATGTGAACAGTCAAGGAAGGTTGACGATTGCAAAGGTGTTGGCAAAAGTTTCCAGTTCTTATCCCTGTCCAGAGTCCTTCCTCCAGCCTCTTCCTTTCCCAAGACTAAGCCTGAGCAGTATAGAAGTGGTGGCCCTCAGTCCCTCCGCTCAGCTCTTCAGTGGCCCTCATCAGTTTCCTCTCCAGTGCTCATTTCCTCTTCAGTGCATTTGGCTTGGCCTTTTCACTGTTGTAAAACCATCAACATTATTTCTTCCATCCTTTCTGACCTTCAACCACATTCTTCTCATCCTCTCTGATATATCCCTCAAAATCCTTACAAAGGAGGACAATTTAGCCCTGTACCATGAGAGATAGTGTTTTTTTCTGCCTCCTTAATAGTTCAGCTTTATGATTTTGCTTTGTAAACTCTCCAATGTTTTCCCCATCCCATCTAAATGTTTGTAGCATCAGGTAAGATGCTTATGGTTGCAAGTAACAGATTCACTTATCTTCTATGACTTGAAAAATAGTTGTTTATTATCTCACATAGCAGTAGGTCTAGAGGTTGATGCTCCAGGCTAGACATTGGCCACAGTCATGCCATCTGAGAGCCAGTCCCCTGTTTCTTTCAGCACTATTACCTCACCTACCCTTGTGCTTATTCATTTGGGATGGCTATGAGGGGCCCAAAAGGGAGGGAAGGGCATTTCCTCCGACACATTCCTTTTTTTTAGGAATAAAATATTACTGAAAGGTTCCCTAGGAGACATTTTTCGCACTTGTCAGCCACGGCCTGGCTTCAAGAAAGCTGGCAAAACCAGCCTATGACCTTTTTAGCCTTTACCATGGCAACAGATACTGCCATCGTGAACAAAAAAGACAGGGAGTGGCTGCTGGGTAGATTGCCAGCAGCATCTACCACGCTGGTATCTCTTATTACAATTTTCATTCTCACACTGGGTCTAGGGACACTGAGGAGGGCACCCAGTGAATGTATACTTAAAAGAATACGTTCCCGATGACCATCAACCAGTGCCTCCATATCAAGCCTGGGTGTCTTAACACTTTTGCCTCAGTGATTCGTCTTTGCTTCTAGGACATTTGTAGAGAGGCTGAGAGTCACTTTTGTTTTTGGTTTTTGTACAAGAGGCACTGTTTGGGGACCCAGTCATCAATCCTAATATGTCCCTATATTTTGCTCCAGTGGGCCCTGGGTTCTCATGCAAACATGTAAAACTCAGACAAGCAAGGACTCCCAGTGAGAATGCAATTCATTGTCTTCTCAGGGATGTTTATCACACACTCAAAGTTTGATGGGGAATTAAATGATCTCCTGACTGATGTCCCTCCAAACACAAATTTATAAAAAATACTAGTAACATTTTAGCTACTCTGTTTGCATGGTGTTATGCAGGCTTGGATTATGTGATAAAAGTCAATGTAATAGGTATAAAATTTACTTCACAACAAGAGTGAATATGTATTTCACTTGTTTTTGATTTCTTAAAAAATTGTATCTATTCTACTTGAAGCTTTTCCTCTTACCAGGGAAATTAACTTTTCAATCACTATAAGGATTCCCATACCAGACCTAATCCTCTTGGTCCACAGGGCCTTATATATTGGTCCTGAACTCTCAGTAATGGCGATCTTCAGGCCATGCGATCTCCACTTACCTGAGTATTGTCTATGGTTTCTTAAAGACAGCCAGAACTGCTGTTTCATGATATGTCTGGTCACTGGAGTCTTAGCTGAGGATGGACTCGTGACCCCTTATTAGAGACCCCTCATCTCTGTGAGATCCTGCCATCTCCCCAGATACTATCTGGTTGCAAACACATTACTCTTCCAACCTCAGAGACCCCTCGACTCTGTGAGATCCTGCCATCTCCCCAGATACCGTCTGGTTGCAAACACATTACTCTTCCAACCTGAGAAGACATTTGCAAAACTTGTCTCTGCTCCAGATGTTCCAATGACCCCCTTCAAATACTCCCCTTTATTTAATAATGACTCCACAAAGTCTCCCCTCAGGAGACCTTGGGAAACATTTCTCTGGACTCTATTCTCCTTCTAACAATGAGTGTAGGGTGAGGATATAAGGGTGATTAGTTGATTTCTCACTAACTTATCCTGTTATAAACAGGATGTATTTCTTTTTGAAATGAAAAAAAATTAGATCCCCAATTGTCTTGCTGATTAAGTATCTACTTAAAATTAACCAAATCACAGAATATTGTTAAGCACCTTGCTGGTACAGTGCTTCCTTTCACATGCCTGCCTCCACACTACTGCATGTTATAGATTATTCTCTGGACAGGCCCTTTCCTTCCATTCTGCTTGTCAAATCCCACCCACCTAGCTAGACCCAGTGCATAGATCATCTTCTTTATTAGGCTTTCTTCTTCCTCCCACCCATTCCATGAACTGAGAAAACCCCCTCTTTTTCTTGTGTCCTCAGAGGATTTTGATACACCTGAGCTATAGTATACATCCTTTTCCACCTTTGGGTGGGATTATATATGTGGACATTGTACTTGTCCTATTAGTTAATAATCCCTTTGATAGCAGGGCCCTATCTCGATACCTTTGTTTTATTTGATGGTGCCTAGAAACTAACCGAGTGGATCAGATGCAAACAACTTGACCCCTGACCATCAAAAGTATGTGATGGGACACAAAGCATATATTCCTGCTATATAAGTAAATTATTAGTATTGGCAGTGAAAAAAAGATATCCCAGGGCAGTCCAGACTGGTAAACATGGATGCTAAGGTCAATGAATGTTCTAATACCTGCTTGGGATAAGAAGGACCACTGTGAGCTAAAGGCATCAAGAAAGGCTGCATAGATGTCTTTAGAAATCAAACTGGATATTGTATTATCATAAAAATTTGAATGAGTATACAGGAAAGGAAAAAACAGAGAAGGCATGGGGATATGGAAGAAAACAGAAATGACTTTCAGCATCTGTGGGTTGGTTTGTACACACCAAGAAGACATCCTAATAGTGCCTAATGATTTTATCAAATCTTACAACTTATAAAGTACTGTCACATATATTGTTTTATGTGATTCCATCTAGTTAGGTCCACAGAGTGAAGTCTACTGTATTGAAAATACCATTCATTGCAAAGGAGATTCACTGTGTACAGTCAAAACATGTTTTAGTGGTAACAGATCTGTTTGTACCAGAAGTAATCATGACGGAGGGGAGGAAGAGGGAGATGCTGAAGATACTGAAGCCAGAAAAAACACCAGTGTTCGGGATGCCTGTCACTACCAAACCCGATAAGCAATGACAGCAATTGAATCTTCATGGTGCTGTATTCAGATGGCTGGTGGTCTGAGAAGATGGCAGGTTCATACCCTAACAGACCATCTTGTCTTCTCTTTCCAGGCCAGACTTTTTATAACGGGGGAATAAACAAGGTGTTGTGAGGGCTTTGAGATTCAGAAGCTGCAACATTCCTGTTCTGGGCAGTTAGTTGTTCCCAGGGGAGGGCGGTCATCTGTCTCTCCCTGGAACACAAAGGCCCAGATGCCTCTAGTTGTCCCCAGGCGGTGATCGTTAGCAGTGCCCAGGAGGTCAGCTGTTTTCCCAGGAGCCAGGATGGGTCTTATCTGTAGTTTCTGAAACAAAAGCTTTAACATGCACATTACTTGCTAGACTTACTACTTTTTACTTTAAGGTAAAATTTTCCAAGCCTTAACATACATATTACTTGCTAGACTTACTACTTTTTACTTTAAGCTAAAGTTTTGAGTCCCCGATCAATACCAATTATAATGATTCCTAGAGTCCTAAAGGCTGAGGACAAACAAACACAACAAAAAGAACACACAGTTTATGATGTGTGCTCCATTCATACCACTGATCTGAGATACATGGAATCTGTGTTAACCAGGTCCAAGTTCAGTGCAATGCAAAGGCATTGTGTTTACGTAGTGCTTCCTTCCATCAGAGAACACGGCCATGTGGGGTTAGGCATTTATTATCTCATTTAATGACTTCATTACCCCTTGAATGTTCAGACTTTATGCTCAAACCATCTCCCTCACCAAGCCTGTTTACACTGAAAATGTAAAAGCTCATTTCCAGTCTCTCACCCTTAGTTGCTGCCCAGGATCGCCCAGTCATAGCGTCCTGAGTGATGGGTAATTAATTACCTGAAGGTGAGATGAACAGTTGAAACCTCATGACCTCCTTAGCACAGGGATTGAAAATCTCTTACAACCACCACAAATTTATGTTTGCTATTGGAAAATTGCTTTAGGAAATGATGTGAATCAGAGACATAAATTTTCTGTCAAGATAAACTTTAGTAGTGAGCAAATCAAAATTTGGAGGAAAAAAAAGATGTTTGCATTTTATCTAATTTTTATTAACATTCTTTAATATTCACCCCAGCCTTCCTCTGTGAGCCAAACTGCCAGTGGAAGCACTGGACTACAGAGAAGATTCAGGAATTTCTCTGGAGAGGATTCTTTCAGTCTCATTTTACCAACAGAAGCTGTTGATAACAGATGTGCTTCAAAGATCTGGCAATCTTTAAAAGAATTAAGGTGGAAAATAAAACTCCACCATGCAGACACCAGGAATCAGCTGCCTCTGGACTGGCCCAGACTGTCTGGTGTGTTTCCAGAAATTGCTATTATACAGTCTGCACAGACGGTGGAGTGCTTGGACTAGCGAGGGAGGGCAGGAAGCTTGGCAGAGCACCAGCTCAGAGCACGATTCTTTTTTTCTTTTTCCCGCAAAGCTGAGCCTGGTAAAAAATAAAAACACAAGCAGAGACCCTTTCCCTCTTTCCCATCGGTTTTTATCCTAGTTCTTCAGGGTTGGTAGCCCAGGGTAAACCAGTGGAGCCCAGCAGACTGCTGGCTGCCGAACACGTTCCTGGTTTTGCTGCAGTTCAAGACAGCTGGGCTGCGGGGTCCAAGCACACTGAGGCTCATCAGCTGACAGATAGGGGACCACTGCAGTAGCCTGTGTGAGGGCTCAGAAAAGCCACCCGTGCACTTTTGATGGCAATGATATGCTGTGATCAGGGATTATCATTGGACCAAGGTCAACTCCAGCCTGTACCTGCTTCCAGAAGTCTCCATTTAAACTCTCAGGTCATCCACCGAGCATATGCTGCTAGAAAGAGGTGTGCTCAGAAACAGAGGACTGGGAATTGAATCTGTTGACAGAACTGGGAAGAAACATTATATTGAAAAACACTAAATAAAGGCAACCCCCTGAGGCAGTTCTTGGAGTACTTCTGTGGGGGGTTCATTGTAACCTCCTACTTAAGGAAGTATTCTAGCTGACTTTGACTAATAGAGAAGGAGCTATTTCTCCTTGTTGCCACTTACTGTAGTTGCTAATCTGTACCCCAGCTTTCCCTTCTATGGAGATAATTTTTTATTACTGATTCGATGTTCTCTTTAACCTCTTATAGCCTCTTTTCAGAATCCATTTCTAGAGTATACTCTTTCCTAAGGCCTTTCAATTTTCTCCTAGTTTGTTTGCATCAACACCGGTTGGGAACGAACATTACTTGAGAACTTACTATCAGTCAGCACTCTGGCCGACTCAACAAATATGATCTCTGATAATCTTCCCGAGAACCAACCTGCAAGGCAGCCATTGATATGTCCATTTTAGAGATGTGAGTGCCAAGGTTCATGGAGCTGAATAATTACCTGCTTAAAGGCCATCTGACCCGATTGGGTCCAATTCTGTGCTAGATGATGAGGGACAAAGTCAAATGAAAGGCGGGGCCCTCCCTCAGAAGCAAACAGTCTAGTTGTCTTCCTGATATATATGCTCTTAACAGAGGAGTCATGGGGGACTTAATTGAGAGCAGTGACTAACAGCAGGAATTTCAGCTCCTGTGGAGGAGAGTCTGAAGCATGTGGCCCTCTGCATTCGTACTGTGTGGGTGGCACCCACACACCACCATCCGCCTCCATCCACTGCTTGAATCTTTTCATACCTCACGGCTTTGGAAGTTGTCACTTACATTATCTCATTTGATCCTTACCAGATCCTTGTGAAAAAGGCTGAAAAAGGATTATGTCTGAATGTTACAGACAAGGGAATTGAGGTCCAGAAAGGTGGTGTTTTATCTAAATAAATGGCAGAGAAGCACCAGGTCTCTGCCTATTAATTCCATACCCGATAGATTTTTCTAATACATTATTAAGCCTCCAGACAAAGACAACTCTGGGAGGTGCTGAGTGAAAGAGGGGGTTGATGAGACTCAATTTCCCAACTGAAACTTGGTTTTCAAATAATCACTGAATTTCAGTTTTGCAATATTGATGTACTGGACCGCTTGGACCTTCTCAAAGTCTGGAACTGGTGACCCACCATGCTGCTTTAACTTGATGCTGTTGATTCTTCCCGTGTCTAATCCCGTGTCTTAATTAATCCATGTCTAACTCAGTGTTCCTCAAACATTTTTTATCTCCCCTAAAGAGCTTTTTTAGACATTTTTCCCAATTGCCCCCTCACTCTGAAATGTTTACATTACAGTTATATTGTATGTCTATTTACAGACACACAAGAAGCGAGATTTTTTTTGCCCCTCGAGAATGAATTTTTACCCTCTTGGTTCATTATCACTACCATTGAGAATGCGTAGTGTAACTCATAACTGTGAATTCAGTAAAAGTATTTTTGGAAGAAGAAGGCAGAGGAGGTGGAACAGAAGAAGGAGGAAAGAAAGAAAGGGAGGGAGGGAGGAAAGGAGGAAGGGAAGGAAGGAAGCAGAGCAGGAGGGATGGAGGAAGGGAGATAAGAAGGGAAGAGAGAAAAACAGCAAACCAATAGTAAGACAAGTCAGCAAAACACAAAACACTAAACTGAAGGGTGTCCTCAATTTCCTAACAGCTATGGCTTTTCCTGGTAGTGATTCATGTGGTGGGGTTCCCCTTTGCCCAAAGTGTACCCATTATGCCTGTCCAAAGCCAGGGAAGGGCATTCTCTAATTATTCTGTGAATGAATCACAAGGAAGAGTCAGTAGCTTGAAAATGACTCACCTTTCACTATCTAATTTTCTAGGTATAAACTAACTAATGTGTTCTCTCTGACCAAACATAGGGTAGGTGCAGGGTTGGTCTCCAGGGAGGGTAGAAGATTGATGAACCCATAACTTTACTTGTGGATGAGTAACAAAAATGAGAATGTATTGGAAATTACTCCTACTTTTCTTCCCCTTCTTAACTCCACACTCTGCCTACCAAATCGAGTAACTAGAGGGAAAGCCAAAAATCACAACTGCAGATGAGGGCAGAAAGGCCTGGACTAAGGGAACTGACTTGCACAAGTGCAAGCAGCAAATCAGTGGCACAGCCGGAACTTGGGTTCTGCCTCCGGATACCTGTGGCCCCTGTCCCAAAAGAGAGAGTCCAGCTCAGACGTGTTCTTTTGTCATTATGCTTGTGCAGCACCAAACTGGAGCTGTTAGTGCACAGAGAAAAACCATCTTTAAATAAACAACAGCAAATCTGTTACAGCTGAAGATGTATGCTTAGTGTCCCAGGGGCTAGAATGATTTAATATTGCTGATATTAAATAAGAGTTTGGGAGCTGGATAACAATCGCAAGCTGTATAGTAGCTTTCCACCCACCCTCAGGAATTGACTACGGGTAGCAAACAGCTCAGATGTGGAAATGAGTTCTGCCATCTCGCCAAAGACCCATGTGAACAATGCATTCTTGAGCTGGCCAGCAGCCTTCGGTTCCTGTGGAAACTGGGAGAGGGTGCCAAATCTGCACGGGTGCATGAATGCCCGTGCCCAGGCACACGCGTAATCCAGCGGTGGGTACATTCACCAGGCCTGCCTGACCTCAGTGGTAAAGCCAAACCAATTAAGAACCAGAGCAAAGTCAAACATGAGGGTAGAGAGGCCATGGCCTGAGCAGTTGCAAAGCTATGAAGGAAGCCACGTGAGCCTGTGCTACCTCAGTCTGCCTCCTTAACCTCTCATTTTAAACCCAATGCTCCAGGGACTCAGAGTTTTGGCTATCACCTTATCACAGAAGAAAAGGAAGGTAACATGGGTTTGGAGTATGGCAGCCCTGTTCCATTCAGACCCTCCCTAACTGTGTGACCTTGTTTTTGTTTGTTTCTTATTTTAAAAAAATGTTTTAACCTCACCTAAGGTCATTTTTTCATTGCTTTTAGAGAGAGAGGAAGGGAAAGGGAGAAACATTGGTGTGAGAGAGATTTATTGATTGGGTGCCCTCCCATACGTGCCTGGACCAGGGATCAAACCCATAACCCGGGTATGTGCCCTGACCGAAAATCGAACTCACAACCTTTTGGTTATGGGATGATGCTCCATCCAACTGACCCACACCAGCCAGGGCTGTTTGTTATTTTATCTTTTATTAAATTAAAAAAAAAAAAACAACACTTATCTAACACCTACATATGCCAGGCACTGGTCAAAGCACATTACAAAGAATAACTGATTTAGTTTTCAGTAATAACTTATTTCTCATAACAATCCCATCTCCATTTTATAGGCAAAGGAACAAGGATCAGTTTAAGTTAAGATTAAATAACCTGCCAAATTCACTCAGAATTTGAACCCAAGCATTGGCCCCTACTAAGTACAATTTATAATAATGAATCCCCTGGCCAGGGGGAGCCTTTCCTGGATGGATCAGGGTGAAGGGGAGGCCTATTCTGTGCACATCCATGGTACGTCTGGTGGGCCTAGACTCTTAGCACAGGCCTGGGCTGATGCCTCGCCTTCAGGCTCCATTGTTCTGTTTCCACTCAAGGCGTATTTACTTAATCCCTGAACAAGAAATGCTGTGTTAGTTTGACTGAATGAGTTGACCAACATAGTTAGAACTAAAAAAAAATACCCTCACTTATATTTCAGTTACAGTGTGGTTTCTCCTTTGCTTCCCTACAGTGTATGTGTTTGTTTTGTTTTTATATAATCTTCATTATTTTTGAAATAATGTACACAAAAAGGATCAATATAAGAAACTCAGATAAAAATGATCTGGGCAGTAAGCAAAGGAGTTCCAAGAAGGACCATTATTTTTGAAATAAAATACACGCAGAGACTCAATTGCAGGGAAATGCAGATTTCACCATGAATACAATCACTTTGGAACACGCAGTGAGGCAAAATCACAGAGTGCTTAGTTGTTTTGCAGCTGAGGGACAAATGACAGGATTGCCTTGGCCAGCTAAAGACAGATTGCTGCATTGTTCTACTAATTGCGTATAGCTTGGCTTTTCCAGACCTTTCTGTGGCAGACCAGTCCAGCTCCCACTCTCCACCTTCTCACTTTTAGCCATGGCTGTGTTCTGTATGTATCTCCGAGGTAGAGGCCCCTGCCACACAGAGTTTACAATTCTGAGAGTCCTTAATTAAAGATAAACGCACTGATGGCGAACAGCTAATAATACATGATTTTTGAAGAGGACACTTGTTTAAGCAGATACAATACACTCAAAAATTCGGTCTTGAACATGCCTTTAATATAAGCCCTCTGAACTGTTGGCAGGTCCGGTCTTACACATGAGCAATGGCCCACATTTTTTTTTTTCATTTGAGGGCACAAGGATGGATCTCCAGTCCAAATACACATCACCCAGCTATCCCTGTACCTGAAATTCTAGCATTGGCACGCTTCCTTTAGGTTATTTCCTACAAAGACCCTCTTGTGAGCTGCACAAATCTAAGGATAGAATTGTTAAGACCATCTATCCATCAGTTTTCTACTCGGATTCAGTTTTCACATTCTTGAAAGAGTAGCTGGCAGAGGCATAAATGTCAAGTGGGCTGAGCAGAAAGGGAGCATTTTGGTGCCGGGGTATTTGGAAAGAGCTGTTATCTTTTTGGATGTCTCTGAGGCCTCCTGGGCTTCTGTGGCAAAGAAAAAAAAAAAAGGTAAGGCACAGGGTGGGGGTGGGACACGAAGGGGCAGTGATGTGAGTGGGTTGCCAAATGCTGTCCCGTTGGAGAAGGAGGGGGTGCAGAAACATGTGCACAATATATTGTCTGGGACACCTCCTGGAAGACGTAATGACTTCTGTGTTTTGAGCAGGGCCAGCCCTACCTCATAATGACACAACAAATCAGAGGGGGAAAGGGACGTGGTGGAGGAGGATGGACACAGAATTTAGAAGAGGCAATTCTGGGTCCAGGAGTGGCAGTGGCATTGACCTTGGGCAAACTGCTTAACCTCTTCTGATGTGAGACTTCTTGTCTTAAAAAATGTGGGACTAGTCTGTGTCTGTCTTGTGAGACTGCTGGGAGAATTAAAGTAAGTAAAATAATCAGTTGTAAATAGCTCTTTGTAAACGATAGAGTGCTCAGAAACAGATCACAGCACAGCTCTGGTTGCCTGTCTTTCTCACAGTATCAGCCCCACTCGGGGGCATCACTGGGAGCTTCCTCATTCAAGACTCACCCTCCAGCCCAACCCCCAACCAGCCACGTATTTTTCAAAAGCTGCAGCCAGACTTGTGGTTCTTGGAGATTACTGAGCTGCACAGGCTGGGATTCTTGTGGCCCACTGATTCTCAACCTTGGCTAACTTCGGAATCACCTGGGAAGCTTTACAAAGTCTCCTCACCAAAGCCACACTCCAGCTCAATTACGTCAGAAACTCTTGGGGAGGAACCCAGACATCAGTATTTATTAAAGCTCCCAAGGGGTTCCAATGCACATCCAGGGTTGAGAAGCAGTCTCGTAGCTAAGTGAAAGGAAGAGGGATGCAGCTAGACAATGAATTATTTTTTCTCATAATGCAGGGGGGAAAATGACTTGCCAACATTACACTGAGAAGAAGCAAATAGCCAGCCGGGTAGATCAGAATAAAGAAATGACTAAAAATGGTGGACAGGTCGAGTTGGTGTATTACAGCTACTTACAATGATTATTTGAGCAATATAAAACACAAGTCTTAAAACTCCCCCTTTCTTTCTCTTTTTTTTCCTCTCCCTGCTCTTACCCCTCACATCCTCCCTTGCCTTTTATTTTCCCCAATCTCTCCCTCTTTACTTTCCTCCTCTTTCTTTTCATTTTACAAAAGGGCTCTGAACTACTAATATTAATTGTACCCACTTGCTCACACTGTACTAAGTTATTTTAGGAGCCCTGTACAAATGTTTCTCTGCACTTCTTCTCTGCCCCCCTCCCCTACCCCAGTGGCATTCATCACCTGTTTTTCACCTGGGCCTACTCCATGGCGCATCCCTGTGCCTGCACGCTCTCACATGTGGGTGAGTGTGAGTGTATCCTCTCTAGGATTTCCTTCCTCTCTTCCTGTACATTCAAAAAGCTCTGTTTTCCTTCCCACACATGCCTGCACTTTCTCATGTTTGTCAGCATGCCCACCTCCTCTCTGAGGCCCTGTCTCTCTCTGATTTTTTTCCCTACCTCTACTCATGCCAATGTTGGCAAGCTTGATGAAGCAGAATTTCTGGGGAATGAGAGTGCAGTGGAATTTTAATTTTCTGGTTAAGTGACACTAGCTTGAAAATCATATTTGTCTCATGTTTTATTGTTTGGCGGGGGCGGGGGGCACGGGGGGATGGTAACATCAGAAGGCCAGAACTGGAAGGATTCTTAGGGAATACCTGGATGAAAACCCATGCAGTAGGATGCTTATCAGATGAACCCAAGTGAAGTGAGTAGTAACACCAGGTTTAAAGGCCACATCTTCTCAGTTCTAGACCTTGAACTCCCAGAGCACACACTTGAACTGACCTGCAGAAGTGTTGTGATTAACCAGGACCCATCAAACGTGAATTGCCTTTTGTTTTATTTAGGTGACCTCTCCAGTTCTGATGAACTTCACTCATCTATGTTGCTTCTCTGGCGCCAATTACATTCAGTTTGTAATGCTTGCATCTCTAGCCCATACGATATCTAAGATCTGAGATTATTTTCCTGATTAGTATGCCCACCCCACTCATTAGACTAACCACACCAATTGATTGATTGATTGATTTTAAGAAAGGAGAAGAGAGGGAGAAAGAAAGGGAGAGAAGCATTGACGTGAGAAAGAAAAATTGATTGTTTGTCTCTTGTAAGGGATCTGACCAGGGAGCAAACCCGAAACCTAGGCATGTGCCCTGAGCAGGGATTAAACCAGAGTCCTTTCGCTTTGCAGGATGACCGTCCAACCAAACTAAGCCACACCAGTTAGAGCCACTAACCACATTGATTTTTTTTTAATGGAAGCCCATTCCCATCTCAGAGATGGATGAGGCTTGATGGGAGAAGGAGAAAACACAGACAGTTTGGCTAAATTTTTTCAGGCTTCAGAACACCTCCTGAAAGAAATATCAAGTGTCTCATTTTTCTTCTTGTTAATTAAATATATACTGTTAACTTGTTTTTTTTCCTGCATCTAAATGAGATTTTGCTTTATTAAAAAGTGGGTCGAATGAGGGTTCTGACAAGTTTTGTCCCAGTTAATTTTGCCATATGTTCTTTTGGAAGCATGTGCTAACTGCAGGTCCTCTTGCAGATTAGCAACCAACCTGAGGGTTTTTAATTTAGACTTCCAGTTCTCTGGCAAGGGAAAGGAAGATTAAAAGAAAATTGATCGAAGAGAACCAAAACCTAACTGGTCAGAAAGGCCACCTCCAGCAAAGCTGGAGCCCGGTGCGTTGGTTTGGACAGCCTCATTACTTCAGACCACGGGGCAGAGGCTCTCCACCTCAGCAATCTTGACATGCAGGGCCAAAGTATTCTATTTGTTTCAGGGGTCTTTTCTTTGCATTGTGGGGTGTTTAGAGGGACCCCTGACCTCTACCTGCTAAATACCAGTAGCGTCATCCACCCCACTCCATGCATGAAAATCAAAAATATTTCCAGATATTACCAATTGTTAGTTGGGTGGCATATTTGACCCTGGGTGACAATCACGTTGTCATAGAGACATAGCCCATTTAATGGCCAAGGAAGAAATATGAATAAATCCCCAACAGTCATATACAGGTGCCTGTACTTTGCACTTCCTGAGTCAAAAATCCTCTGGTTAGAGGTTGGGATAGATAATAGTCTGGATGTGTCTGCTTCTGAAAGCCTGTGAGAGGTCTCCTCTCTTGCCAGAGTACCATTACCCAAATGTCAGAAGCCAAAACAAAGTCATGAGAATTACAGGATCCAAACATTGCCCCCATGTCCGCCAACAAAAATCTGGTGAGCATGTTTCCAGTGGGCTGGCCAGTCTGAAGCTCTTTGCTGGTGAAGGAGAAAAGAGGGCAACTGTTCAAGGAAAGAAGAAGCAGAGTGCAGTGAAAACGGCACCAAACTGAATACCAGGGCTCCCGACTGCTAGCCGGGTGACTTGGCACAACAAGTACTCAATCTCTCTGAACCCGAGGGCCTCATGTAAAGATAGGGTTCCTGGTACCTCCCCCCCACACATTGAAACCTATGCCGTGGCTTGTATACCAAGGAACCACTCAATAAATTCATCTCTCCATCTCATTTACATCTCCGACTAAACTTTAAGGATGCAATAGCCAGGCCCTTCTCTTTGAGCGGAAACCGAAGACTCTCAGAAATGGTGTCCAATTGAGGAAGGCCAGGAGACAATGGGCCAGGAGACAAAGTCAGGAGTAAGAATTTTGCCTCCTGAATGTCTGGGGGGAAAAATCAGAGTAGAGCATTTTTTCAACAACAAAAAAAGTGTTCCTTAACCCTGAGGTGGAACTTGTTAATTAGGAACATGCTCTCAAAAGAAAGCATTGCCATCTGCTGGCTCTTACCACCAGGGAGCAGGGGTATACTCTCCTGTGGCATGAGGATCCCAGATCTCCCAGACTGCAAAGCACCCACCAGCTCATTAACTAATGCCTGGAAATGCCACCAGCCATCAGCCCACTCAGTCCTTTACACCGTAATTGTGACTGAATTTATCAGGTGTTTTCCTGAGTAAAAGTTTGATCATGGTTGAGCAAAGTGGGTGGTAATTAATGCTGGAGGGTAGTTATTTCCTGAGCTAATTTATTTGTGTGAATATATGTGTATATAGCAGTATATATAACATGTATGTGTGTGTGGTTATATCTATGTTATGGTATGTACATGTGTGGGTTGCTATCCCTAAACTTCTGTCAAAATATATTTCAGGGGCCTGTTTAAGAGTCATATATATGCATGTTACTTGACATTTCATCAATGGCAAACCCAAATCAACCAGCATAACCACCTATCCACAGGGGAAAAGTGGTGCTCATTTTGAGAACTCTGAGCCATTATAATATTCATTGTCCGAAACAGATAAAAAGTCTGGTCTTTTAATAATGTTCTCTGTGAGGGGGGTGTCTGATGCCTTTCATTTTACCAAGAAACGTGAGCCACCAGTGCCCTCTTCTATGTGGCAGATCGAGTAGGTGTCGAACTTGCTGACGAGCCAATTAATAGAACCCAGAAACACAGGTGGCCCCGAGACCCTCCAGGGATCTGTGTGCAGTTGCTTAGGAAACTTGAGAGAAACATCAAGTGGTGTTTGCCCCTCTAATTACTTATACAGATGCATAACTGTGTTGTTGATACTAAGTCATACCAAATGACTGCCCTCCTGCATGCAGGGAGAAAGGTAAGTCATTCATACTTGGAGGAGCTTAGGAAAATATAAAAAACGGATTTTTAAAAATTTTTCCTATTACTGGCATAACCTTTCCTTTGTGATGGCACCTTTTCAGCCCTACATCCCCAGTAGGTGTGTGGAACTGCTGGTGTCAACTCTTGTGGCTGAAGTCTGTGTGTCAGGGCACCTCTTCTGTGAGTGAAGGCCACAGGATGGGTTTCACTTAACCTGCTCCTTCTGACACCACCTGAATCTCTACCAGGGCTAACACTGGAGTGAGAGTGTCAATTGTCATTTGAAAAGACTTTTCTTCTATATAAATATTCAAGAAAATCCTCTATAGTGTGGCTGAACTTTAATAAGCTGGGAAGGTTCTGCAAATGGAGGGCTAATTCATCCTAAATCACCAGGAGATGTAGGAACCCTGGCCTTAAATGCTCTTCATATGTCACGGGATAATGAGATTAGCACCCTCCGTGGGAAGAACCAAAAAAGAGGTGCTTACACCTTTAAAAATGAGATTCTCTTTTAAATGCTAAGTAGTTTGCTTAGAGGGGTCAGAAGAAGTTTCTTAAAACTTAAAGATTAATTAATTTGAGAAAGAAAAGATTTCAAGTGTCACAAAACCTTAGTTAAAACGACCAATTCCCCGTATTTTTGCCTTTCCCCGCGCCCCTGCCATTCTCTAGACCAAGAGTTACAGGGGCATGAAATAGTGTGAGCTAAATACCTCTGTTAGTGTAGGAAACATTGGCTTGCCTACAGAGATACACAACACAGAGACATACAGATGCACACAGGCAAAGTAAGAACACGGCTTTCTGTGGCCATCGTTTGCTCTCCAGGTCTCGGATTGCAGATTCCCCTTTGCAGTGGTCTTTCATTATATTTTCATGGACTTAAGAACCTTCTACATATGTGGTAAACTAGTCATACGGTGGGGGAGGTAGCAGCAACAGAAAACAAAGCACAATTATTTATTTTCTTACTTGTTTCTCGTGGCCACGTTGAAAAAAAAAGAAGAAGAATGAAAGAAAGGGGAAAAAACCTTGGGGATAGGAGATAAACTCTGCAGCTTCCGATATCCATATTTGTAGTGGGTAGGGGGACCTGTGGTTCTGATGTTGGCCAGAGGGCTTTCCCTGTGAGCACACCAGCTCAGCCCCTAATGTACCACATCAGAACAGCTTTTGCCACTGGATTCCAGTAGCTTTCCTATGAGATTAAATCAATGGGATCCCCGGCTTCTTCCAGTTGCCACAGTTTGGGGATTTGTTTTTCTCCTGAAAAGGTATGTTGTTTTTTGGAGAGGCCTTTTCAGTGGGGTTGAACTTCAGATGTGAGATACAGCCCCAAGAGATCCTTGTCCCTGCTAGCCCCGCCATCCGTGTGATACACTGTTTAAAACAGCAGCCCCAGATGATGGTGCTGCGATCAAATCCAGGACCCCCTCCTCAAAGTTCTCAAACGCCTCTCTTGGAGAACACTGCCAGTCTAAATGGGTGTTAGGTTCATGGCATATGTCATAATGTCATGTTTTAATTAGAAACAAAGCAAGAAGCAGTTTCCCAAGCTAATGTGGGGGGAGGGGCCTGCGGCTGTCTCTCAAGACTTAACATCTTAGAGATATTTGCAAAATATTTCTCTTGAAAGGAGCTGTTAGAAGCAGTATTGTTAGGCATATTGGTTTCTCCTTAAGTAGAACAGAAATCTGCTACCAAACCGCAGTTTAAGAAAATCTCCTGGAGATGCCATTCTGCATTTCAAACAGCTGATCCTCTTTCGTTGGGTGGCTGGTGGCATTTGCATTTTGGGAAATGGTGGTGTAGGTTTTTCCAACCCTCTTCCTGCTATTTGGATTTCTTGAAAAAGAAAAAAGGAAATGCTACTCTGTAGGGATCATTCAGAAGGGTGAGCCACCTGAGTTTGAGAAAGACTTCTGGACATGGACAATATTGGTTTCGTGTTCACCATTTGCCATCCATGACGGTTTATTTCAATCATACATTTGCTCACATTGTTAGTGAGGAAAAGACCCCTCCCATCCAACACACACATATTCTTCCTCCTCCTCCTTTACCTCCTCCTCCTCTTCCTTCCCTCCCCTTTCTCCGCACCCACCAAGTGATACTACTCTTCAATAAACAACCTAAATCTCAACAGTGAACCTGGAAACCTACCTATGAAGGGTGGGAAGGGGAAGTCATTAATCCCTACACAGAAAGAAGTAAAACAACACAGGAAAAGCAAGCATTACACAAAAAGGCAATCTGAGAAGAGATAGCTTTTGTCCTGGATTAACAAATTGATCCCATTTCAGTAAGGCATTTGATTAAACACAGGGTCAAATGATGATCTCCCCCCCCCACCACCCTACCCCACACATATCACTTCTGCGTCACATCTGCCCCCAAAGTCTCCTGCTACAAGGCGTTTCCCAGTAGGCATTGATCTTGAGGCTGGATTTCTCTGACTGTTCCCCATAGTAACTAGGAGTGTCCTGTCACTGCTGAGAACCTCAGCTTGCTGCAATCTTAGCAGTGTGCTCCAGAAGGCACAGCTTTCATCACCAAACATTTCAATTCGGTCTGATTCCACTCAGACCACAGAGAGCAGGAACTGAGGGCCGTTCTTTCAGGGAAGAGTAGGGAAAAGGGCACAAATGCTACTAAGTCTGGTGACTAAAAGGCATAAGAGAATTATGAACCAGTGGCATTTGGGGTTGAGATTCTGAATTGATTTGAAAGATGGTTATATTAAGTCCAAAACAATGTTTCTTGTTAATAGGACAAGCTGTCTGGCACTACCTTTTAAAAGCCATTTGCAGTGATCCCTGCTTTCAAGGCTCAGCGGATGCTTGGTCCACCTTTCACTTGCTTTAAAGTGGTTAGATTGCATTGCACCCCCTAAAAATACTATAAAGGGTCTGGCTTGTTTTAGTCTTTAGTAATGTGGAGCAAATCAACCTGATAAGTTCTGTTTGTCTTTCTTAATATTTCAAATGGAGTCCGACTACTTTGCTCCTGAATTTAGGGTTCTTCCTTCTGGCTACTAGCCAACCTGTTCCTCCTGCCTCCTCCACCCCTCCACCCCCACTCCCCCCACACACTCAGTGGGAAGGAAATTTTAACTGTTGCTTGTCTTTTAACACAGGTAACAACTCATTTAGATTACTCCAGTCTGTAAAAACTGTAAATGCTATTTTATTTTAAACATTTTAGTTTACAAAAAAAAAAGAATCAATGATTGGTACCTTTTTACACTCTCAGATTCCTGAATATGGACAGATCTTCAAAGGGAGGAAGGAGTTCTCATATGAAATTTAAGATAGACTGTCCTGAAGGTTGTGGGGTGGATTTTTGTTGTTTTATTTCGTTTTTGTTTTTAAGACACAATAAAGCCAAAAAATCATGTCTCTGGGAGCGATCCCCTTACAGTTTCAGTCAAGGAGAGTTATCAGAGCAAAGACAAGGAGACCCCAGCCTGGCGCTCGCGGGCCTGCCCCGGCTGCCCAGGCGTATTTGGTAGCGCACGGGTGAGAGCCACGGGACGGTCACACCTCGCATTCCCTCGCGGGCTGCTGGTGGCAGGTACACGAGCCATACTCATTGATGATCACCAGGGCTCCCTCAATATGGTTGGGTTTGTAATCAACGTAGTATTCCTGGGCAGACATGGCAGCCATCTGATGCATGGTCTGTTTCTGCTTCTGCTTTCTGCGCTGCGTGACAAAGCACTGTCTGAGCTGCCTGAGGCTAGCAGGGAAACACTTCCAAGAGACATAGAGCACCAGGACCACGATGAGGAAGGAGAAAATGAGGGCCATAGTGCCTGTGACTACCTTGTGGATCTGCACAGCGTTTTCGGCATGTTCACCGCCAGGGAGTGCCACAGTAGCCGGCTCCGGAGTGCCGTCGAGCTGCCCCTCACTGCCATCAGTGAGTGTGGTGGCCGGACTGGCAGGGGGGCCCAGGTCACTGCGGTTGGTGGCGGCGGAGAGTAGGTGGTCGCTGGTGGGCTCAGCTCCGTCCTCGCACAGGTGGAAGGCGTACACGGCGTCCAGGACGTCCTCGCCCTGCGCGTACTCTGGGCTGGCGCACTGCAAGTTGCCGTCGTAACGCCCCTGGAAGTTGCTGAGCCATGAGGCCAGGGCGCACACGTTGCGCCCGCAGTCCCATAGGTTCCCGGCCAGGGTGATGCTCGTTAGCGACTTCCAGGAGTTGAGGATCCGGGGCTCGATGTAGGTGAGGCGGTTGGAGTCCAGCTGCAGAGACTGCAGGTGCGGCACGGTCTCGAACACATGGGGCTCCATGTACTCGATCTCGTTGCCCGACAGGTCCATTTTCTCCAGGTTCCAAACCCAGTCCAGCGAGCTAACTACAATGGCCACTTTATTCCTCCTCAGGCAGAGCGAGTGCAGGGAGATGAGACGCGGGAAGTGGGCGAAGTTCACCTTGATCAAGTCGTTGTGCTCCAGGTGCAGCTCGGTGAGCTTGAACAAGCCGGCGAAAGAGTTGCGCGCCAGACTCTTGAGCTGATTGTATCCGATGTCAAGAAACTTGAGGCTGCGGCAGTCCTGGAAGATGCGCACGGGCACGAACTGGATGGCGTTGGCTCGCATGTGCAGCGTGGTGAGCTTCCGCAGCCCGTGGAAGAGGTCCGGCGCCAGCGCCTGCAGCTTGTTGTACGAGAGGTCCACGCTGCGCAGGTTGGGCATGGGCCGGAAGGTGGTGTTGGCCAGTTGGGTAATCTGGTTGGAACTCAGTGTGAGTTCCTTAACTCGGCGCAGTTTCTGAAAAGCGTCCCCCTGCACCGAGCAGATGTGATTGTGATCCAGATAGAGCCACGTGAGCTGCATTAACCCCGTGAACTGGCCGGCGCGCAGCTCCGAGAGGCTGTTGTAGCGCAGGGACAAGCCCAGCAGGCCAGACAGGTTGTGCGGCGTCTCGGTGAGGTTGAGCGCCTCGCAGTACAGCAGCCGCCCCTCGCACCGGCACAGCTGCGGGCACCCGCTGGGGGCGGCGGGCAGCATCTGAAAGCAGGCCCCCAGCAGACACAAGACCACCCCCGAGGGCCTCCTCAGCATCCAGTATAGACAGAGACCGAGCAGCAGGAAATCCATTAGCGAGAATCTTTCCAGAGAGGATGGAGAATGTCCATTGGAAGCGCTCGGTCAGAAATCTACATCATATTTTATTCCGAGGGAGAGGAAGCGGGGGAGGGGGAGAAAAGGGCAAAAATCAAATAAATACATTAAAATAAAGAAGGATCCCCCCCTCCCCAAAGCCACACGTTCACCTCTAAGCATGCAGAAAGCTGGGCAGCATAGAAAGTTCACAGCCACGGAAAGATCAAAGAGATGGTGATTTGGTCCATGTTAGATGCTGCAGCAAAGAAAAGGGAGGGAAAAAAAATCTTCGGGAAAGAATTTAATTAAAAAGTGTCTTACCCACCCTTTTCCAGAGAGTGACAACCTCCATTCAGCTGCTCCCTTTGTGTGCAGGCTAATTATATGCAGGGCGAGAGAAGACCCCTCTGTGTTTCCGAGGCAGCCCCGGTCCGCGGCCAGCGGATCTGGCAGGCGCACAATGTCTCACTTTGCTGCTCGGCTCGGGGCTGCAAGGGCGGCTGGCGAGGTGGGGAGGCGACTTCTAGGACCCGCAAGTTTCCCAACTACGTGCCGGAGCCCGGTCTTCGCCTTCCTGCCGCTGTCCTTTCCCTCTGCGGTTCGAACTGTGACGTGGTGGGGGGGAAAAACTCCAAAGTCGGGGCTTGCGACTCCCCAGGATTTGACAGTCTGGTTAATGTCCGTCATTGGAAAGGACCACTGACCGGCGCTACCTTTTAGTCCTCGGAGACAGCCTGCCATTCGCGCCCGGGGCGGCTGCGGAGAGCAGGCTCGCTCATGCTTTGCGGACCGCCGGCAAGCGGGAGGCGCGGGCGGAGGTGGCGCGGGCGGCGGCGCCGGGCGCGGGGAGCGGCGCCCAGGCTCCTTCCCTCCGCCAGGCGGTGTGCGGCGCGAGCTTGCACAGGCACCTACTGCTCAGTGAGTGTCGTAAGCTGCTCACGATTGTGCGTCTTCCCGGAGCACCTCAGACGTGGGCAGATTGAAAAGGGGTGGCATAAAACCAACATTTTACCGAACCATTAAAGTAGTATATGTTCTTTGATGGAATGGAAAACACTTTCAGCCTTTTGCCTATATTTCAAAAAAAAAAAAAAAAAAAAGGCGGGGGTGGGTGTGGGTGGGATGGAGGTGTGGGGCAGCATCTTCAACAGCAAGATATTTTCCAGTGGGAAATTGAACTCTTCTGTTCTCTCCCCCTTTCCTTTTTGGGATAGTCTCCCTCCCACTTTAAAGCTGTCTGCGTGTAAGGGATACGCAGGGATATGTAAAGAAATCAACATTTGGTTCTTTGCTTTAGAACAGCAACTTGAGAGAAGGTAGAGGAGCGCAATGATCGTGGGGGGTGCAGGGGCGGGGGCGACTTGGCTAAGATTTTTTTCCCCCTTAGACTCTAGAGTTCCGCAGTCCGTCAGCCTTTTCAGGTGGTGAACATCGGGCTGCTTTCCACGGGTCTGGCAAAGCCATCCAGGTCCTGGTGCTATGTGGCCCAGAGTGGCAGAAACGTAGGTCTGCATACTGGGAGTTTTGCCCGAGATCCCGCTGGGGCTTCCACAGTCTCCACACATATCTGTGGGGTCTGTGGCGGATTAAAAAGGATTCTGCTGTCTGGAGGGCACCGCACTGGGAGGGCTGTGCCTGGCAGGCTGCTCATGGTGATTACAGCGCCCGGCAGCACACCCCACGCCAGGGGAGTGTGCTGGAGAACGAGAGAAGTGGTCGTTTAAACCATACCAATGCCTGCTCTCCTCCATACAGACATCCCCGATTCAACTTTGAGACTGTTACTCAATTCTCTCCTAAGTATGAAGAGAAGTATTTGCTGAATTATTTTCATTTATAGTCATTAATAGATGGGGTTCTTATAATGAACTCTCTCTCTCTCTCCAGTGTTTGCATTGCTATTTTGAGGGACCTGCTGGCCATGTTTTTGTTGTTTCTTTTTCAATATTGAGAAGATGGCAGGGAAACTCTACTGGAAGTGAGTGTGGGCAAACCTATGTTCTAGACACTGAAGCCCAAGGAGGTGGCAGAGAGACGCAAACGTGAATCTGCAGCTCCTTTCTTTGAATTCCCATCTCATGTGCCCTCAGGAACAGAAAACGAGTGGTCATCTTGTGTAGCAGTGCTCACTTTAATAAGAATGAGCTGGATTACCAAAGCTTCCAGGGTGCATCAACTTTGGGCAAGTAACTGGGTTGCTCATTAGCATCCAAACAGAAGATACTGACCAGTGGAATCATGGTCACCAAAGGCTGGTGGCACTTTTCAGGAAAATCCTGTGAACAGGGGCATGAATCACTCCATTCTGTATTTAGAGATCTGTCCTGATCCTTGATCCTTCCTCCCTGAGATGCATCATTTCATTGGAAGGAAAACAAACCTGGAATGTCCTAGAAATCACATACTGTCTTAGGAGCTAGAAAACACATTAGAAAACCAAACCCTTAATTTTGCATATGATGAAACTGAGGCACAGAGACATCAGATGATTACCCAAGGTCTCACAGCTTGTTCCTGGTACTGATGGGTTTTTGGCTCTCCCACACCAAAGTGGGCTTCTTTGCCATTCTTGATGGTTGTCATCTCCGTCACTCTTGCTTCCTACCTAACTCTGCACTGGTTACCTGCAGGTTTTGTCCTGGCACCTCCATGTGGCTGCGGAACACTTTAACAGAAAAACAATTCCACCGGCAAGTGTTTTCACCTCTTGCCAAGACAATTATTCCTGACAGCAGGCCCGGCTGATTGAGCCATAAACTCTAAAGGGTTGGAGAGGAGGGCAGGCAGGGGTAAATACTGGCCAGCCATTCAGCAAGTACTCTGAGTAGGAGCCACCCAATCCCCATGGCTGCTAGGAAGAATATCCTCCCAATGCAGGCAGCTTGGCAAGGTGGTGATGGAGCCTGCCAAATGGGCAAGAAGAGGCCCCACTTGGATGTCACTTGATTTGTAGAGCTGGTATAGAAAGGCAGCAAAGAGTTGAGTGCTGGCAAGAAGGAAAGAGAATAAAATTAAATTAAATGCATTATTAGGTGAGTTTTTCTTTTAAATATGCTACTCAAAACTTAGAGGATGTGTTGAGGCTGTAATTAAGAGATATATATCTTTTCAAATTATTTTGCTGCAGATTATTTCTGCATGATATCTTTAAACCTTTCCCACCTCTAATGTGGCAAGTTTGCATCTTTTCTACCGTTTTAAACCCCTTGGGAGAACTGTATACATTAACAGATTGAAATGAGCTTTATTGAAATTTAGTTATTCTAAGTCATCTAAGTTGCAGAATCCCAATTTATTATGTATTTAAAGCATACCAGCACTGATTAAATCAATGCAAATTAGGTTAAATAAGAACAACATGAATCAAGTGTTTCAGCAAAGTTGAGTAGAGAAATGACAACTTTTGAGTCCCCACAGCAAGCTGATATGGCTGTTTTTCACAAGTTTTAGTGTCATGCTTCTTAGGGTCCAGCACACAATGTTTTTTTAAAAAAAAGAACTCACCTACAGTTCTGTTTTTTTCTTAGGTTTGATCTTTCATCTTTCTTTACCTGTCTTGTCAGAACATCTGATTCAAGTTATAATGTGGCCAAACATCGTATAGTGTATGACACGTGTGTGCTTGATCAAGCTCTTCTTTCGGACTAACCACAGGTTTCTAACCACAAATGTCTCTCCTTTAGTGTTAGATGCTGACAAAAGGTACTTTATAAGCTTTGAGGCCACCGTTTCCATTTTTCATATTTGTGTAGGGAAGGAGCTTGAGTCTGTCTTGCTGAGCTACCATAGTAGCCAGGCATCAGGGAAACCAACCCCAAGCTAGCAGGCCAACATGTGATTGGTGACTGGAGTAAGAAAGGATAAGAGTCTTGAAAATGTGGGTTCAGGAAATAGGAAGGGGCTCTGAGGTACGCAAAGTGTGAATCTGATTGCCAAAACATGACCTGGAACGTGAGGAGGTCGAAGAGCTTCTTGGTGCATCTGGAGAGGCCAGGCTTAGAGCTTGGAGGAGACAGGGTGATTAATTCCTCCTCTTCTAAAACGTACAGATTCACCTTTGTATGAATAAACCCTTCTGCTTTTTCTTGGTACTTCATGGTGGGGTAGGGGACGGGTACGTACAATTTTTTTAAATATGTCTTGCCACTCACATATTATCTCAACTGACGGCCACCTCCAAGTGGTTCATTTTAGTCAGAATAGTTTGTGAATCTGCAAGGGGTGCAGGTGAAAAAACTCTGAAAAGAGCATGCATTCTGGGGTGGGCTTTCCATTACTTGTCTTGGAAAGTGTTCAAGGCAAAAGAAATTCAAGCCATAATTTTAATGTGCTGTCACCACTCGGACCAGCATGGACCTTGATCTTTATGCTTCTATCTTTAATTTTTAGGAGCAGTGAACCATGGCTTTTCTTTAGAAGGAAACACTTAGAGGAAGAGGAGGAGGGTGGGAGTCACAATTTCAAAAGGAGAGAATCAACTCTGTTGTTTCTGTGGGTACATAGCAAACAGCCCAGCCGGCATTTATACAATGCCTCTGAAGATGCAAGGAGTGGGGTTTGAGGGGGGAAGGGTCAGGGTCCTATGGCTTCTCACAGGAGGTCTACTGAGGAGAATCAAGTTAAAAAGGGAAGCTAAATTTTTCTTAATAAATTGTATCCTTCTCTTAAAACAAGACAGTAATGTGGATAGCACTGAGGAAGCACTTATCTGTGCAATGCATAATGTGAGCAATGAGCGTAAATGGAAGAAATGCAAAGACTCGTTGCTTTCATCCAGGAAGCATAGGTAGGAAAGTAAGTTAGACATGGAGGGACTTTGCTGATAATCTTATGTATATGTTGCTCGGTGCTCAAGAGTAAATGTCTCCAGAACATACAGATGAGAGGAGCTGACAAACGGGTCAGATGGGACCAGGGCTAAAAGGCTTAGTTGAAGGAAATAGACAGGAAAGGCCTTCGTTGAAGGAAAGAGTTTGGGGAGTAGTTTTCAGGACTCAAGATGTAGGTGCAGTGACAGGAGGGATGGATATTGTAAAGGTGTAAGTATGAGTACAGGCACTCGAATGCTTCTATTATGATGAAGAGATTAATTCCCTTGCACTGGGGGGGAGAGGGAGAAGGTAGACAGGGACAAATGGAATCTCTGTGTCGGGGAGAGGAAGCTGGTAAAGGCCTTCCAACGGCATATTAAATTTTTTAGTTTGAGATATCCCTCCAGTTTCTAAGTCTCAACACCTTAGA
>PVKM010011408.1:0-33306 GCA_004027735.1 Carollia perspicillata
AAGAAACAGCTGAAATAAATGAAAAGTCTGTACGACAGCATTGGTGCTTTCACACTAGTTACCTCTTAAAATAAGAGATTCAGTTCTAAGATGGGGTTGAAATAAGTTGCAGAGCCAGAGGACAAACTCGGTTTCTCCTGTTTCAATACAAGACCTTCATTCTTTCACTCAGCAGATCCTGTTAAGCGCCCTGACTATGCTGGGCACTTGCTAGAGGCCAAGGGCGCAGCACAATTGGAGTGACAGCCTGCCTGGGGAGACAGGCCAGCAATCAGGCCGTTTCACCATGCCACAGATTCTTCGCAGCAACCGTGACAATATCCAGGCCCTCCCCAGGCTAACAGTTCAGGGCCCCTAAAGACATGCGTCTTTTAAGTTCAGGGCCAAAGCCCCAGTGGGGTTCTCGGAGGTGTTTCAGTCTGCTCCTGGACTCACAACAGTCCTCTGGTTGCCCTTTCTCAATCATGTCTGACAAATGGACACAAGCAGACCTTGGGGGAATCCAACTGCCCCAGGCATCCGTAGTTCTTCCTTGCCAGTTCTAGAAAGGCGGGGGGCAGGGGGTTGGCTTTGAATGCCCCCACTGGCTGGTCCACTCCAGGAAGTAAGTGTGGCTTAATGTCAGACCCCTCCTGCCTCTGTCCGTGCCATGGACAGTCCTTGGTTCCTTCAGGGGGCCGGGCCATTTACATTACATTTCCTATGTTCCATTCTATCTCCCCACGATCTACACCCCCGCTATGGACCGAGTGTGTATCTCCTCCCCACTATTCATATACTGACACCCTAATTCCCAGTATGTGATGTTTGCAGGTGGGGTCTTTGGGAAAGGATTAGGCCATGAGGGGAAGCCCTCGTGAATGGGATTAGTGCCCTTCTCAGAAGAGACACCGGAAAGATGACCTCTCTTTCCACCGCGTGAGGATACAGCAAGACGGGAGCTGTCTGTACACCATAGAATCGGCCCTCACCTAGAACCCCACTCTGCTGCCACCTTGATCTTGGACTTCCAGCCTCCAGAACTGTGAGAAATGAATGTTGTTTAAGCCCCACCCCACCCTCAGTTTATGGTATTTGTTATAGCAGCTGGGGTGAACAAGAACACACCCCAAACTGCTTGTCTAAAGTTTGCACTGGCTGCTTGAGGAGAAAGGTAGAAAGAAGGCGGCCACAGCACCAGGCAAACGGTCACTGTGTGGTGAGCATCAGCGTGCCAAGAACCCTGACTTGCAGTTTCCATACAGCATTTGTTTTCCCGTCCAGGAGCTCGTCTGCACAGTCAAAGCCATGGAGATCCGAAGCCCGGGGCGGTCATTTCTTAGTGTGGCTGTGGGCACGAGACTCACAACTCTGAGGCTCCAGGAGAGGCTGTGGAGCTAAGTGGTCACTGCACACACCCAGCGTTCGAACCCTGATCTGCTTTTATGCTCCGTGTGACTTGGCAAGCTGCTTCATCTGGGTGCTTCCCCTTCCTTCACCCTAACGTGGGCATGGTCACAACCGTACCCAGAGCGGTAAGGGTGGTGGTAAAAGTCCAACGTGTTCATACAAGTACGACACGTTGAAGAGCAACCAACTTGAGGTGAGAACAAACTATTATTTCACATCTTATTGAATATTTTTTAAAATTAACTTCAGGACAGTCTTTGGCAAGAAGCATGCACCAGTCTAGTTATTACTGATATTTTTTATTATCGCTCATTTTGCATTATTTTAATATTATGTGCATTATTTTTATTATTTTTAGTACCATTATTACCCTCAGAGTTACTTGGAGGTGACAGACCTGCAATCTCTGCTGCTAAACTACTAGAATAGAGAACGCCAAAGGCAAAGGGCTGTAGCTTCTTGTCACTCAAAGCACAGCCGGATGCGACACCCAGACGTCGCCTTTGAGTCTGGTGAAAACGCAGAAGCTCTGACTGCAGCCCCGACCTGTACGACTCAGAATCTGCATGTTAGTCGGATCCCAGGTGAGTCACAGGCAAGTGTAAGGTTGAGAAGCACGGTTCTAGCACATCGATTCTCCATCCATCGGCATCACAGGTGAAGCACACTTACACCTGGATGCCCACTGCCCTTCTTCAAACTTCCATTGTAACTGGCTGGAGGACAAAACGTCAACAGCCCTCTGGGTGGCGCCCACGTGCAACCGAGTTGAGTTGCGAAGCATCCATCTAGCGTCTGTTCCCCAGGGGGTTAGGCTGCAGGGGTGGATGGGAGTTTAGTCTCTGCAGCCACTGCCACCCAGAGTTCTGCTTTGTTTTCTTTCTCTTCAGGCCCAGTGGAAGCACGAAGGGCTATGGAGAGGACACATTCTTCTCTCCCACCCCCGCCATTCCCTGGTCTTCATTCCAGCTGGGGGACACGTGACAAGGCTCTGTGCTGGCTGCTGGGCCACTGTTCCTGTTTTCTCTTCTTGCCAGGTCCCAGTGTGCAGGCTGCGTTGGCTGGCACGTTTCTCTCACTCAGCCATGCAGACGGAGCTCGGCTTTTCAGTGGCAGGAGTTGGCATTTTCTTGAAATGGGGTTTTTGGCCTTCCTTCATACCCTGCCCACTGTACACTGCTGCTTGCAGAGGCTGCTTGATTAGAGAAAACTCAGCCAGAAAGCTGCTCTTTCCTATGCCCCCTCGACCCCTAGAGGAAAATTCACAGTCCTGCCAGGCTCAGTGTGTCATCAATGAGCACTGCTGTCAAGGTGTCGTCTCACACCCCATCATAAGGTCAAGGACCGCCCCAGCACCAGCCTACTATGTTGCGGGAATCAGGGCCATGGAGCTGTTGGTGTCTGAATTTTCAAGAGAAGCTGCAAACTTGGAATTTTATGAAAAAAATCTTAAGATTTTAAAATGTTGGCAGCTAGTTCAAAAAATGCAAAGCTCTATTGGGTAAGTAAAATATTTCCAGAGGCCAGAGTTGGCCCATTGGCTTCAGAGACACGTCCCCTGTTCAAAACTTCCTTTGGGTTGCAAAGGTTCTGGGAGCCCATGGCAGCTAACCTAAACGATCTTGATTTACATTCAGAGCTCGTCAAAAATGTGTCACACCTCGAGTCCTCTAAGTCACGTGGTCAAAGGTTTGTAATCCAGGGGACTCGTTAGTCAGGTAGACCCTCTGCCGGAGGCATGCCTTTCACATGTCTAGGCCAAAGCGTGGCTGCTCCTTCTATGGTCACCCTGGACCTCCGCCTGACGGGCCAGGTATCTAGGAGTTGTGCAGAGCATATCATATTTCCCCAGGACAGCAGGTCAGAAGGAAAGAAAGAAGGATTTATAGTTTCAGGCTTCTCCCCCTCTCTCCCTCCTCTGTCCCTGAAGAGCAGGCGGCCCAGCGTCTGACAGAGCTCCTTGTTTCATGCTGCTACATCTCTCCTAGTGACCGAATGTTTCTCCCTCAATGTTCTCTTTATACAAGATGATGTGACTGTGTTTGTTGCTAATATTAGACTAGCGACAGATGCTCTGGGCGCATGTGGAGCAGATTAATAAAGCAAAGACAAAGGCTCCAAATGCCCAGTGGCTCTAACAGCAGAAATTGCTACAAGGGGCAGGGGGCTCCCACCGTGTTAGGCAAGGTGCCAACAACAGGCCTTCGACACACCCAGGAGCTGAGTCCACAGTCTAGATAGCTTTGGAAAAGTAGGGAGAGCTCTAGGGGAAGCCACCAGGGCGCTTAAAACATCAAGACATGGCCTCTTCACATGGAGACAAACAGTAATACCAGGGTCTGGTGAAAATGGCAAGTCACCAAGACACCACTGGTGGCCGAAATTGGGACCCAGGAGAACCAGACGGCAAGTCTAACGGGACAGGACATAGTTCAATGACCATGGCTGATGTCATGGTTCTTCCTGCTCCCGTCCATTTTCCTCAATAAAGTCCCTTTTTAGACAAATTAGAGGAGAATGGTCACACACTATGAACCTCTTGGGTTTGGGCATGAACCACTGGGACTTTCCTGGCCTCTCTTGTCTTCGGAATGCTCTCATCTCACTTCTGTTAGATGTTTTAAGAGTTTCTTAATATCTATATGTTTTTTTTTCCTGCAATTTTTATTTAGTTGCCTGAATCCTGTGGAAGTTAATGTGTACAGCGTGGGGGAGGTCGTGTCTCACTCTGCTGCGTCCTCCACAGGCCACATTCTTGCACACGTGGTCCTACTGAGCCTTTTCTGCCCACAGTGACTCTGAGGCTGGCGAGACCCAGTCAGAGCCAGTGAACTGAGGGCCTGTGGTCTCAGGGGGCTTGTGCTGAAAAGGTGCCGTGCTCTAAAAGTCCGATCTTGATTTGGAATTGAATTATCAAATTGAATCCTGCAGCTAACCTGTCTATAAAATAAATTTAATCTTTTTTGAAAATAAAACCAGAGCTCTGAAATAACTGTCTTATCAGTTCCAAATTTTTACAATTGTGATTTTTTTATTTTTAAGTGGTATTTTATTGGTTATGCTGTTACAGTTGTCCCATTCTTCTTTCTCCCCTTTCTCCCCCTCCACCCTGCACACTCCCTCCCTCCAGCACTCACCCCTCCCTTAATTCATGTCCATGGGTCGTACACATAAGTGTTTTGGTTTCTCCATTCCCATACTATTCTTAACCTCCCCCTGTCTATTTTGTGCCTGCCAATATGTTTCTTACTCCCTGTACCCTTCCCCCATTCTCACACCTCCCCAACGCTGCTGATAACCCTCCATGTGATCTCCATTTCTGTGATTCTGTTCCTGGTCTAGTTGTTTGCTTAGCTTGTGCTTCTTTTTGTTTTTGTTTTGTTTTTAGGTTCATTTGTTAATAGTTGTGAGTTTGTTGTCTTTTTATTGTTCATACTATGGATCTCCTTTTTGTTAGATGAGTTCCTTTAAGATTTCATATAATAAGGTTTTGGTGATGATGAACTCCTTTAATCTGACCTTATCAGTGAAGCACTTTATCTGCTCTTCCATTCTAAATGATAGCTTTGCTGAAGACTATACTTTCAGGGATCATTTATATAGTCCATTACTAAATGAAAGCTTTGCTGGATAGAGCAATCTTGGATGTAGGCCCTTACCTTTCATGACTTTGAATACTTCTTTCCAGCTCCTTCTTGCCTATAAAGTTTCTTTTGAGAAATCAGCTGACAGTCTGATGGGAACTCCTTTGTAGGTAACTGTCTCCTTTTCTCTTCATGCTTTTAAAATTCTCTCATTATTTTTAATCTTAGGTAATGTAATTATGATGTGTCTTGGTGTGTTTGTCTTTGGATTCAACTCTTTGGGACTCTCTGAGCTTCCTGGACTTGCATGTCTATTTCCTTTGCCTTTCAATTTCTTGCTCTTCCTCTTCTCCTTCTGACACACCTATGATTCAGATGTTGGAACGTTTAAAGTTGCCCCAGAGGCTCCTAAGCCTCTCCTCATGTCTTTGAATTTTGTTTCTTCATTCTGTTCTGGTGAATGTTTATTTCTTCCTTCTGTTCCAAATCATTGATTTGAGTTATAGTTTCCTTCCCTTCACTATTGGTTCCCTGTATATTTTCCTTTATTTCACTTTGTAGAGCCTTCACTTCTTCCTTTATTTTGCAACCATACTCAATGTCTCTAAGCATTGTGATTACCAGGTCTTTTAAACTCTGCATGTTTTCTATCTCCTCGTTGCTTAGTTATTTATCTGGAGTTTTGATCTGTTCTTTCATTTGAGCCATATTTCTTTGTTGAGGTGCACCTGTTATGTAGTAAGAGGCGGAGCCTTAGGTGTTCCCCAGGGTGGGGCAAGCCACGTTGCTGTGTTGTGGCGCTGTCTGTGGGGGAGGGGTCAGAGAGGGAACACTGCTGCTTGCTCAGCTCTTGCCCTGCTTTCAGTCACATCCTTTGCTTTCCACAAGCAGATTGTGCCCTTTTAGTTGCAGATTCCCAAGTGGATGGGCTTGGGTACATTCTGGGATTCCAAGAGTCTCTCCAACAGACTCTGGGAGTTTCTCCCACTTCTGCAACCCCCACAGATTTTTACACCAGAGGTTTTGAGGTTTTAGTTTCCTGAACTGGAACCTGGATTACAGGGTCTGTCTTACTGCCCAGTAGTTCCTCCCGGCTTATCTGCATACAAATGTGGAATCACCAGGCTGCCTGTGTGTCTTTGCTGCTCCGGCTTCCCATCTCTGCCCCTCCTACCAATCTGGATGAATGTTACTTCTTCCAGAATGTTACTTACTCCTTGGTTGTCAGACTTTTATACAATTCAATTTTCTGGCAGTTCTGGTTGTTTTGTTGTTCTCATTTGTTTGTTTGTTTGTTTGTTTTTAAATTGGTTGTTATCCTTCTTTTGGTTGTGTGAGGAAGCAAAGTATATCTACCTATACCTCCATCTTGGCCAGAAGCCTCCTAAATCATGATTTTTCCCCCATAAATGAGAATCTGACCACCTACCTATAAAGGAACTATATGAGAGAAATGAACAACATTTACTGAATTTTGCTATAGATTAAGTTCTTCATATTGGTTATTTCATTTAATTCTCATGTCAACAATATGAAGTAGGTGTTATTATCCCCATTTTGTGGATGAGGGATTTAAGGCTCAGGGACCTCCAACAGCTTGTAAGTGGCAGAGGTTTAAACTGAAGTTTTCTGATACTTAAACCTGTGGTGTTTCCATTTATCTGCACGTTTAGAGCTTTTGCACAACTCCCAGATGATGTTACATGCACAGTGAGACAGACACGCGCAGACATAGGACTGAGTGTTTTCCTTAATTCTCTCTGTAGTGATAAAAATAAACAGAAATTGTTTTGAATTAATAAGTGATTATAATGAAATGGATACTGGGCAGATGAGTTTCCAAAATAAATATTTAAAGTTCTTTGTTAAAAATAGAGACAAGCTGGTGGCTTAGACTGTGAGTTCCAGGACAGCTGAGACCATATTTTATTCACTCTGTGCCCCCAGCAATTAGCACTGAGCCTGGCCCACAAGGGTCACTCAGCACTTGCTGGATGAATGAATAAATTTCTCCTCTATACATGTCAGTATTTGGAAGAAGGAGACCATAGACTTAATTTAAAAGGACTTCCTTCATCCACTGAGCACAGTGTTGTGTTCGACACTACTGCCGTAGATTGATGTTTGTGACCCCCCAAATTTGCGCATTGAAACCTAATGTGTGACTGAGCTGTTTAGAAGTAGGGCCATTGGGAGGTGATTAGGTCAGACAGTGGAGCCCTCATGAAATGGGTTAGTGACCTTATCAAAGAAGCCCCAAAGAGCTTGCTTGCCCCTTCGGACATGTGGGGACACATGTCTACGAACCTGGTGGGCTCTCGCCAGATGCCGATTCTGCTGGCACTTCGATCTTAGGCTTCCCAGAACTATAAGAAATAAATGTTTCTTGTTTATAAGCCACCCAGTCTATGGCATTTTGTTTCATCCTGAAAGGACTGTGACAAATACTAAACAATATTAATAGAGTTAGGCAGGAAAGCCAAGCCAGGCAGTGTATTCGTATCTGGAGGAGGGAGATTTTGGTCACCAAGACTCGTCAGAACCTCCACTGATTACAAGATGCACCATTATCTTACATGCCAAGGAAGCAATTAAACTATGCCACCTCTCAATTGTAAAATGCACTTCAATTTTAGAGATGTTAAATGCATTTAATACTTAACACTAGGAGGTAGGTTCTGTCATTATCTTCCTTTTATAGATGAGAAAATTAAGGCTTAGAAAGGGTTAACAATTTGTCCAGATCACACGGCCAGTAAGAGGAGTCGGCATTTGAACCCAGACTGTCTGACTTCAGAGTTCAAGCTCATAATCCCTATATTCTTCTCCTTATCAAGATGGAAAGCCAGAAAAAGTTTCAGAAAATTATTTTTTAATTTTATTTATTTACTTTTTATTGACATATATATCAGAAAAGTTATTTTCATGTAAATATGTCTCTTCATGAAGGGATTCAAAGTTATTGCTGGCTGAGGTAATCCTCTAACATCTGGACAAATATGCAAAGACAGTTGACCAACAGGACGTGCCCAGTGGTTCTGTAGGCCAGGTGTCCTTTTCAGTGCAGGCTAATGGGGAGAGACTGTGGATTCGTACACATGCGTGCTTCTTCCAGAGCAACTGCAGTTCTCCAGTGTTGCTTCTAGGCATCATCCAAAGAGTAGCTTTGCTGGAAGGAAGGCAGCTCTGCCCACAGTTTCAGCCTCCTATTGGCTGGAGTGTCAACGTCCCTTTGGACGCAGAGGCCTTCTGCCTCTCACTAGAGGATGTGAGCCCGTCATGCTTTCTTAGTTTTCGTCATTGTTAGGAAAATAAATTGGGCATTCTGGCCATACTGGAGCTACTCCTCGGCCTCTTCACCTCACCTAGTAATCCAAGTGGGGTTAACTTAACAGTTGACAGTTTTATGTAAGTGCTAGACAATCTACTGAGAAGAGAGACAAAGAAGTAGTTTTAAGTGCTTATAAATTATTATTCTAGTTTATGAGCCATAGTGTCAACAGATTTTTTTAAGATTATATTTATTTATTTTTAGACAGAGGCTAAGGGATTGAAAAAGAGAGGGAGAGAAACATCAGTGTGTGGTTGCCACTCACACGCCCCCAACTGGGGACCTGATCCACAACCCAGGCATGTACCTTGACTGGGAATCAAACCAGCAGCCCTTCGGTTCTCAGGCTGGCCCTCAACCCACTGAGTCACACCAGCCAGAACCCAACATATCTAATCATTAAGTGTGACTTTCTACCATTCCCATTGTCTTTCCAGGGCTGCTTCTCCCCAGACTGGTGTAGGTGACCCCTCTCAGACCACAGAGCACACAATACTCCCCTTAAAGAGCACTTCCCACACTGTATTGTAATTTCTTGTGTGTCAGTCTTCCTTACCTACTGAAAGCTCTTTGATGCAAAGGTCTGTGTCAGTTTTGCACTGGAATGGAGCTGGATATAATGTGAAGCCAATGTTTCAGAACTGGCCGTCTGCAGAAAAGTTCCCAGCCTTGCCCTTTCCTGGCCGAGCGGAGCAGCCGGCAGAGGTTGCCCATGACTGCCATGGGGAGCAGTGACCAGCCTTAACTTTGCTCCCAGCTTTTAGCATAATGGCCAGCTCATGGCAGATGTTTTTTAAAAAATGTTTTGAAAATAAATAAATGAATTAGACCATGCAAATCTAAATGAAGTTAAATGGAGAAAGGGTTTTTTCATTCATTCATTTATTCATTTACTCAGTTACTGTATTGAATACACTATGTTTATGTCTAAGTGGAAAGGTAATAATTAGATACAGGGGAAATAATGGTTTAATAAACACCCTTAACCTCACATAGGGCAGGAGGGGACAAGAGGTGAGGGCACACTTGGCAGGAAGATAGGTGACCTAAGGAACTAATGTTTAGCTGGATTCCAAAAAAAAAAATAAATCTGTAAGTAAACGAAGAGGTGAAAGGATTTAAATGTGTGGTGCGAATTCCAGGCCAAGGGAGGTGGTTTATGGTGCAAAGGCTCTGGGGCAAGAGAGAGGAACTATGTTCAAGGAACCACAGGAGCACAGAGGGCCAGGTGGGAGTGGCAGCAGCCCCGGAGGGAGGGGCCGCTCTCAGTGGTCTGGGCATCAGGTGGAGGGTGGGCGTCAGGTGGAGAGTCTCCGAAAATGAATGGAGAGTGACTGAAGGGCTATACGAGTAGGATGACATCATCAGATTTATTTCAGGAAGTCACTGGAGCTGGAAAATGGATTGGAGGAGATGAAAGGATAAACCTGGATGGGAGGTGAGCGAGGGCGGTTTGGTCTCAGGTGGCGGTGGTGGGGATGCACTGGCCACTAGCGCACCGCGGCAGTGAGGCCTGGGGTGGGGGCTGGCGACGCGTCTAGTTGGTGCACGCTTTCAAGCAGCTTCGGAAAGGAACAACCAAACCTCAGAAGCACAAGTAGAATCTCTTTTTATTCCACATCGGTCATTACTTTCCCTCTTCGGGCCTTTGCTGAAGGCTGCGGACAGATGCTGGCTGGACTGGCACAGGTGTGAGCACAGAGGCCCAGGAGGATCATCCGAAAGCCCCTCCCTGTGAGAACAGTTAGTGGGACAGGAAAGGGCCTGGAGGCCAGAGGTAGCCCTGAACTGTCAATGGGTGATGTGCTGTGCACACAGATGCAGCTGAAGACCGTCTTCCCCCGGAATGAGCGGTCAGCAAAAACTAAACTTAGACCAAGACACTTCCACCCTACAGTGTGTTCCAGAATCTTGGGGTGAAGACATTTGTAATTTGCAAAAGCATGTTCAATATTACAGTAATTTGATCTTTGGAAGGCGAGCAAATAAAAAAAAACCTCTGTTGTCTTGTGCCATAAACGAAAGGAAATAAAGCAAACCAACTCATCCTGGCTGTGAGATGCGCTGGTGCTCTGTGTGTATGTGAATGCGTCGGGGGCCTGGGGGGAACGACAACCTGCCCCAGGCGTCGGGGACGACCCGCAGAGATAGTCGTGCTTATCCAAGTGATCCACAGAGTTTCAGAAATAATGAATTAAAGTCATGTAAGTATTTTGTTATAAAGAGCAAGAATTTATTTTATTATATTTCCTGCATTTGCTAAAATATAACATCAGCATCACATCTGACATCTATTAGTCCAGACGCTGGTAGCCACTGGGTCTAGAGACCAAGCAGACCCCACCCTCGTTCGCAGGAGCACACGGCCAGTAAAGAGGACACACACAGGGATTATTAATATCCTGACATTATAATAGAAGCACTTACAAAGAACACAGGGAGATTGACTTATAACTGTTTATATAGTTCTCCATAGTTGACAGCATGAATCGACATTGGGGAATACATATAACCCCATATAATAATATAAACATTAAAACTTCCAGAAAATCTACAATTCTCACAGCCTCCTAGGAGAGGCATCGTCTATGCGAGGACAAGCCTGAGGTCTGCCGGGTGAGAGGACTTGGCGGAGATACAAGGCCTGGGAGACCACGGTCATCTACTCCACATCAAAGGGGACTCCGAGTCTGGCTAGCCTCTCCTGTGACATTACACTGAATGTGCCTCTTAAAACAAAGATACAAATTTAGGTCTCATTTTAGGGACCAAACCTAGTCAACACTTTCAGGAATTGAAGCCTGTATGGAACTTGTTCTTAAGCTCCAAAATATGTTCTGACAATCTGTCTCCTACTGTGTAGGTTCACCTTACAGATCTGCTGTGACCTAGAGGAAACCAGACAGACCCGGTTCAAAGCTGGCTCAGGACCCACTGGCTATGCTGTTTTAGGCAAACGTCAGAATACTTTTGTTCTCAGGTCCCCGTGGGGCACGCTGGGGGAATAAGATGAAATGATTGGCTGTAAGTGCGGGCGCCTGGCCCTGAGGGGGTGCTCCGGCTCCACCTCTACCAACCGGTCGTTTGAGCTACCATCGCTCACCTGGATTATTGCAAATACTTTTCATTCATTCCTGACCACTCCGCTCCACCCATTTCTGCACAAAGAGCAAATGTGACTGCAGCACTACTGCTGAAAGATGAAAATCCTCAATATAATTTATAATACTTCTTTCCAAACGGTAGGCCATGGATCACTAGTGGGTCACAGCAACAGTTTCGTGGGTCACCATTGGCATTTTTAAAAAGTGGTACAAAATAGAATAAAACAGAAATACCAGGCTGCACTGCCAATCATGAGCACAAATATTATGACATGAAACTTGCTTTCTCATTGTGGGTCCTGTCAAAATTGTTTGAAGGCCTCTGGCCTATGACACCCAAAATGATATGACCCTGCCTCCTTCTTTAGCCTCATTTCTCACAATATCCTCCTAGTTCTCTGCTGGAGACCCACAGTCACTAGCGGGTCACAGAAACAGCTTGGTGGGTGGGCTGGCGTGGACCAGCCTCCTTAAATTCTGCCAACACATGCTGTTTCACTCTTTGCCGGGTTAACTTCATCTACCCAGTCTCAGCTCAGACTTCGGTTCTTCAGGCTATATACCCTGAATCCCTGTGGGGGTCAGGTTCTCACTGGTCCATGGCCAGTGTTTAATTATTCCTTTTATAGCATGATTCTGTGATTAATGACAAGCTTCCCCACTAGGCTGTCTTCCTCCAGACCGCAGGAACCCTGTCCTGCTTGAATACCTGGCCCAGGCTAGCACCCAGGCACTCTGTGGGATGAATGAAGCAATGCATCAACCAACCTATCGGCTAAGGATGTTGACTAGTCTCCTTTGTTGCCTTGGTATTGGTTTTGTTTCTACGCCTTGCACCAGTTAAACTGCAAGGGCTTCACTGCCTAGGTTAGGAACTTCCCGTAACAGGATTCCTTAACTTGGTTCTCCGCTCTTCTGATGTGCTAAGGACGTGTCCAGGTCGTGTTCCAGGGCAGGCAGGTGAACACTTCGTTGGGAGAGGGAGGCTAATTTTCATCAGATATTAGAGGGGGTCTCTGCCCACCTGCTTCAAAGAGACACAGTCGTCTAAGCATCTCATACCGCCCCTTTGCATCCCCAAGGCTCCCTGCGGCGCTATTGCTCTGGAGGCTTCTTGGTGCCCCGCCCAGGGGACCATCCTTTCCCAGCCCCTCCGATTTAGACTGACCCGCTCAGACCTTCCACTCTTCGGAGCGCGCGTTCCCGCAGACTGCGGAGACGAAGGAGAGCGGCCGCAGGTGCCCTGCGTCTCTGAGCCCGGGTGCAGCCTCGGGGACGTTGTCCGCCAGCCGGAGCCCCCGCCGCCGGCCTCTGCAGCCACCATCTTCGGGAAGGGAGGGTGCGAGGGAGGCGCGGCCTTGGGACGCGGACACGCCCCCGCCGCCGGGGCCGCCCAGCCGCCCAGCCGCGCGTTCGCCGCGCCGCGCCCGGGTTCTGACTTCCCCTCCAGCCCGGCAGGCGGTCTCGCGCTCCCCGCCCGGCCAGCAGAGCCCGCGCCGCGGCCGCCCGGCGCTCCCAGAGGTCGACATGGGCCCCGAGCGCTGGCTCGCCCTCGGCAGCCTCCTAGCCCTGAGCGCGGTGCTGGAAGGCCGGCTCGTGGACCCAGAGGACGCCGGCTTTGGCGAATGTGACCAGTTCTTCTACGCCGAGACTCCGCCAGCGGGGCTGGCGGGCGAAGGCCACGTGAAGATCTGTCAGCGCTCCGAGGGCACAGAGCGCTTCGCTACCCTGTACAGCACCCGGGACCGCATCCCCGTGTACTCGGCGTTCCGCGCCCCGCGCCCCCTGCCCGCCGGCGTGGAGCAGCGCTGGTTGGTGGAGCCGCAGGTAAGCGAGGTGTTTCTCCAGCCCCGGAGCTTGGCTGGCCTCCGGGGGCGCCTTACAGCCAGCGTGAGGATGGGGAAAAGCAGCCCCCACGCCCTCCGTGTGCCGTGGTCAGGAAACCCGGGTTTTGGATCCACTCCGCCGCGCCCTGGTTGTTATACAGTCTATCTTGCTCCCGTCGATGCCACCATAGGAGCTCGGCGACCTTAGAGCCTTCGTTTAAGCTTCAGGGGTCGGGGATTCCCCAGCGGGAGGTGGTTCTGTCTACATTTCGGTGCAGACATCTGTAGTATCTCATTCATTTCCTGAATAGTGAGGACCGTGAGACCAATACCCCTGAGACCTTTCAGATCAGCTCACAGGCCTTGAGGCAGGTCATTGCCACAATTTTTAGGGAGTGGATGGGTATTTTCATGACCATTTTGTAATATAGGGAGATCAAGGCTCAGGGGAAGAAGAGACTTGGGGAAAGGAAGACCACCCTGTCGGTAAGCTAGGCCAGGGTTTTTTGGATAGAAGTTCATTGCCCTTTCTATTAGGAAAAAGCTTCCCTTTCTGCAGAGGCTGCCTGAGCCTGAAAACTCTTCCTTACGCACACAACATCAAGTAAATTCTATCTGAAATTGTGTTGAGTTAGGACAATAAAATATAGATTTTAAGAAATCCAATGGGATAGTTATAACATGGAAACATTGACTACCTCCAATTAATGCAAAGGGCAAACCAGTTTTTCCTGACTCTTTATATCTGTATTATCCGACCACTTGGAAATCATGTCAGGTCTCAGGGTGTTCTGTCATGTCTGGTGAGGGTGACCAAACCTGACTTCACCCACGCTGCCCCACCTCAACTCAGCCAGCCTCCCCTTTGGCCAGTTCTCTGCCTCTTGCCAGCCTCCCACCTGCCTCTGCACCTGCGCCAGCTGCCAAAGCCACCCTGGCTGCCCGAAGAGCTGACCTACTCAGCCTGCCCATTCACGAGGGCCGCAGCTGTGCAGGACCACAAGGGTGAACAGGAGACCTGCTTGCAGGTGCTTCATCCAGAACCCTGGGGTGTAATCTCTATAATTTCATTCAGATTTTTCTACCTCTGAGAGTTTGGCCAGGTCTCAGGCAACCTGTACCTCAGTCTTCTTACCTTCTCCACATCCTTTCCATCTTCCTCACCTGCTGATGGTCAGAACCTGGGGTCAGCCATGTGCAAAAACCTTTGTGAATTGTGCGCACTTGAAACATACTGTCTAAAATTAGTTTGCCCCCAGCTGCCCCCCCAGTCCTCTCTACATTTCCCCCAGCTCATTATGCCTTGGGATTGTGGGCCTGTGAAGAAAAGAGGTGGTCTGGTCTTTTCTCCTTGAGGATCTCACGCATGCCTGTGGCAGGCAGAACATACATGTGAGGAAAACTCAGGAATGCATGCTGAACAAATTTCAGTTAAATTCAGAACGCATTTAGTAATCACCTACTGTGTGCCAGGCACTTAGAGTACCAGCAGAGTAGATTGTAGCCCCTGCACTCAAAGCCTTCCTGGTCTGCAGGGGAAGCCTGCTGGGGGCAGAGGTGGTGTAGGTTAGTTGTTCCATGGACTAGCTGTACACTTGGAGATAATAGCAGGGTGGTTCTGTGGGTTAAATGAGTTACTATACACAGTGTCCTCTGAGAGGTGCCTGGCACCCATAATAACCTATCATTCTAGGTTATTAGGATATAAGCAGAACCCCATAATTTAATAAAGGTAAACAAATTCCTATTAGAGTTAATCTGTCTTGAAGGTGGTAGGGGAAAGCCTTGGGGTCAGGATGACATTTTTGCTGTGCCTTGAAGGAGGAAACAGAGGTCAGAAGGGGGAGGAGGAGGAGGAGGAGGAGGAGGAGGGAGGCATTGCATGGGGAGGGAACACCATAAGTGAGAAATGCAGATTCGGGGATTAGTGATTAGTGTGGGGAGTGGTTACAGCAGCCAAACTGTAAAGCGAGTAGATTACAATCTACTCCTGTGTTCAGAATGAAGGGGAATGATGGAAGGGAGGGGTCAGGTGTGAAGGAGTAATCAGGGAAGGCTTAGGGAGGCAGGAGTTACAGGAGGAGTCACAGAAGAGCACGATTCAGCAGAGAGGAAATGGACAGAACCTCACCAAGCCTGGGCTTCTGGGCGTGGGGGCAGGTAGTGAGGAATGGGATTGAGGAGATAAAAGAAGTTGGGGGTAGGGGCTAGTTCCAAATGGCAGCTCAGAGGTAAGACAGGGAATGGTTTGGAAAAGCACAGAAGCCAGAGTTCCTAGCTGGGGAGGTCGCAGTGGTTGCAGTGACTGATGCTCCCCCTGCAAGGTGGGCTTGTGTCCTCCTGCCCCCTCCCTTCCAGGGCAATGTCAGGCGAAGCCAGCCAGGGCCATTAGGAGGGAGGGAGGAGAAGCTGCAAGATGAGACGCAGGCGGGCTCCTGCGTGTGTTGCAGCCAACCTGACCGCCCTGTGGCCTGCTTGCCAGGCCTGCCTCACCGCCAAGGTCCCCACTGCAGAAAGATGCCCAGGGCTCAGTGTGGCCTTCTGCCTACTTCAAAGCCACTTGTAATACTGAGTCACCTTGTACCCACATCACCTTCTAATGAGGTCAGCATTACAGAGAGGCTGAGCAGACGGGAGGAAGAGGCCAGAGATCGCCGGAGAGTTGGGCTTGCTTTTGGCCATGAGATGGGCAGGGCTGCACTGGCCCTGGGGCTCTCAAAGCCCAGCTCAGTAGCTTTCTTGGCTGTCCTGCAGTTTCCCTTGGGAAAAAAAAGAAAAAGAACTCCTAAATGGAAGAATATAGAAACTGCGTCACTCTTGTGCTTAAAACCTTTAAACTGTTGGCTGCCCCACACCTAAGGACAAAGTTCACCCTGTAGAACACAGTGCACACTACCCCGTGCCCTGTCTCCAGCCCCATTCTCACAGGTTAGGTTCTGGCATTCTCCAGAGGCCCTGAGTGCCTCTCGTAAACCATGCTGTTTGTGACATTTGGTTCTTTGCTCGTGCTGATTGCTGTTGCCCCAAATGCCCTTCCCACACTGCTCCCATCCCGCTCCTCACTTCCTCCCCTGAGCCATCCTTTAAAACAGCACACGTGTCCCCTCTTCCAGAAAGAACTGCCCACCTAAGTCAGGTTTGCCTCTGAGTGATCCTGTAATCTCTCTATTTTTGTACTTACCACATTGTTTTATAATCACCTGCTTGTGTGTCTGTCTCCTCAACGTGAGCCCCTGAGGACTACATCATGTTTATGCTTATATTCCAAGTGCCAAGGATGTAGAAAGCACTAAATAAGTATTGGATAACATCATTTGATATTAGGGCCAATCAGGCAGTGGGTGGGATGTTCAGCTTGAGTTTTCTTGGTGGGGAGCTCTCTGCTGCGGCAGCTGGGCCGAGGGCTGGCCAGCAGCCACTGCTACAGACATATTTCGTGGGCAGAGCTGGCCTTCCCCTAAGTTCGCCCCCAGATGATCTGGCTCTCTGCTCTGTGTAACAGCTCTGTAGCATCAGGCGCAGGACCCCATGACTGCCAGTGTTGGAGGGATTTACATGGGATATTCTGAGGAACAGAGTGAGAACTTTGAAAGGAAGCAGAGAGGCCTGGCCAGGTAGCTCCAGGGGTTAGAACATTGTCCCAATTGACCAAGGTTGTGGGTCAACCCCTGGTCAGGGCACACACAAGAATCAACCAGTAAATGCATAAATAAGTGGAACAACAAACCAATGTCTGTCTGTCTGTCTGTCTCCCTCCTTCTCTCCCTCCCTGCCTCTTTCTCTAAAGTCTAAAGTCAGATAAGTAAAGGAAGCAGGAAAAACAGTTGTCTTAAGTTCTATGTAGAATGTGGTCGCTTTTAAACTGAGAATGGGGAGAAGGCAGAGAGAGGGAGATGAGAGAGGAAGAATGCGTTCCCACTAGCACGAGCCGTCAAGACTCCAGGTACCCGAGGACTGGGCTCTGGTTCAGTGCAGGGAGCCTCAAACCACTGAGTTTCTGAACGCCTTTCCATTTAATGGAAGAATTTGCGGGCGAGGTGCCAGTGATGCCTTCCCAAAGCACTTTGTCCACTCATGCTGGACGCCAACATAGAAGACCCTATCACTGTATAAACATGAATAGTGGGAGGATCTGGTTTTGTATTCAGCTCATACTTATTGAATCTTCCAGAAATACTGTGAGGTAGATAGATACCATTCTCTTTATTGTAGAGATGAGGAAACTGGCTCAGAGAGAATAATCGCTGGGCCCGAGGTCACACAGCTGGAATCTGACCTCAGGACGGACGTTTAGCTCTTAGTCCGTGCTCCATGGAGATTCTCTGGCCTCACAGGAGATCCGCTACATTAACAGTGGTAGGAATGTAATTCTCATCTTTTATATAAGAATCTTAATTTCTACTCTAGTTTTCTTTCTCAACAGTTGTATTAGGGTTGGCCAAAAAGTTCATTTGGTGGTTTGTTTGTTTTTTCCTGTAAGATGGCTATAGTAGCACTGAGTTGTCTTTAACTTCATTCGAAACAATTTTGTTAGATTGTATTGTGACAGTTGTCATGTCAGTGTGCATTTTTTAAAAGATTTTGTTTATTTCTTTTTAGAGAGAGGGAAAGGGAGGGAGGAAGAAAGGGAGAGAAACATCAATGTGTGGTTGCCTCTCATGTGCCCCCTGCTGGGGACCTGGCCGCAACCCAGGCGTGTGCCCTGACTGGCGATTGCACCAGCGACCCTTTGGTTCACAGGCCGGCACTCAGTCCACTGAGCGACACCAGCCAGGGCCCGGCATGCATTTTTAAAAACACCAAGTCGGTGAATTTTTGTGTAGCCACTTTAGTATTGAAGATGGAAGAAAAGATGCAACATTTTTGGCATATTATGCTTTATTATTTCAAGAAAGGTAAAAAGACAACTGGAAAACACGAGATTTGTGCAGTGTGTGGAGAAGGTGCTGTGGTTGATTGAACATGTCAGATGTGGTTTGCAAAGTTCCGTGCTGGACATTTCTGGACGTTTCTCACTGGATGATGCTCCGCGATCAGGCAGACATGTTGATGTCGATCGCGATCAAGTTGAGACATTACCTGAGACCAATCAACGTTATACCACGTGGGAGATAGCCGACATACTCAAAGTATCCAAATCAATACAGTTATTGATGAGATGAAAAATTTGCCTTTTATTTTACGGAAGAAACTAAACAGACATTTTGGCCAACCCAGTACAAGTCAGGGCACCTATTTGGCTGCATAAACGTTGCTCGGGGGTCGGTGGCTCTGCAGCGAAGGTGAGATTCTCGCTAACCACAGAAGTATTTTCCTAAAGCGCCCAGTGAGGTCCCATTTTGAATCTTAGTAAGTGCATGCAAACAGTTGTCACAGCTTAGGACCTTAATTTCTTGATCTTTAATTTCCACCAGTAGCTTCTTGCTTGCACACCCTGAGACTGTTAGACACACTGTCTAATCTAATTTACTTTAACATCAGTCCTCTTCTCATCGGATCAGAGAACAAATATAAAGAAGACATCGTATGCTTCAACTTCTGCAGAAGGGGTGCAGCAAATAGGACAGGTCTGACTCTTACCTCCTAGTTAAGAGACTCGAGTTCAGGTCCCTTCTCTGCCCTTTATAGTCTTTGTGACCTTAAATTCTTCTGGTCCTGTTTTTCTGATTTGTTCATTAAAGGTATAACAAGTGTTAATTTCATTAAGTGGTAGTGACAAAGAAACATAACACATACAAGCATGTAGCATAGTACCTGGACTATGGTGAGGTCTCGGCAGATACTCATGTGTGCGCTTCATTAAGGTCTTACTCTAATAAGTGTAGACACACACAAATGCACACACACACACACAGAATGTTGGAATACATAGGTGACTCCTACAATTCCATAAATCTCTCCTAAAATGCGAAATGTCAATCTGTGTATCTTCTCAAATACCAGGCGTATGGCCTATATTCATATAACAGGTGCTCAGAGAGTGCATGGTGGGAGGTTGAATGAATGGAAGATCAAGTGGATGGATTTAGGTGACTGAAAAAACAAAAACAAGACAGATGCCAGAACTACCTCCGCCCTCCCTGTCCTGATCAAGCAAGAGCTATGCTGTCACAAAACAAACAGCGAGCAAGTGCATTCCAGCCGGTTGTGCTGGGCCTGGGTAGGGCTGGGAAGCGCCTGACTCAGGGGATGGCTCCAGCCTCAGTCGCTCCCTTTCTCCTTTACTGGAATGCAAAACACAAAGACAGGAGTCCTGTTGGCTGTTCTCCTTCCTTTTTTTTTTTTTTTTTCCTTTTCTGGCTTTTTATTTACCTCTGGACTCCATGTTTCCATCTGATTTGTGGTCATTCTCAAGAGCAAGTCAAGGTACTTGCCCTGTATTGGCAGAACGTTTTAGGGACGTCTTGTCCTGAGACAGTTCAGTGGTGGCAGATCTGCCCACCATTCTTTCAGTGTAGACCTAAATGTGGACAGTCCAGGGGATAAACTGTTGTTTATTGGTCCCTTATTATGTGCAAAGGTCTTCACGAATTAGCTGATTCATACAACTCTGGGCATTATGATCCATGTTTTACAGTTTAGGGAACCAAGGGTCAGAGCGATTACATGACTTACCGAGGCCACACAGCTGTCAGGCGGCAAAGCTGGGTGGAGGCGTGTGGCTGCCCACCTCCAAAGATCTCAGCCCTCTTTCTGTCCATCGTTCTGTCTTCCAGTCGCAACTTCATGTGCTCCCTCCAGATTCCGAATCGACTGACTAGATATGTTTATTTTTATTTTGCTGAATCAGTTCAGTTCTTTGGATGATTTACAGCTTTGCTTCTAACACACTATTCTGAAAATTCCACCTTCGGATTGTCATTAGCTCAGTTATTCACTCGTGGTGATTGAATGGTGCTTTCCTTGAGAAATAAAGATTTTATTCTTTGGGTTTCAAATTTCTCTTCCTTTTATGCTGTCAGCTCAACAAGGGGAAATTGAGAAAATAAACCCTCCCACTTGCCAGTAGTGTTCACGTCCAGTGGTCTTGCTCCTAGAATTACCGTCAGTGCGAGAATGTTTCCCCTTCGAGTTGCATTTCATGTCTTCCGATTGGTCACATACCCTTTCTTCCCCTAGAACCTGGTCTCTGTGGCAGCAACAATTCACTGCCTGCTGGTCAGTCTATCAATCTGTGTGGCCACTGAAAGGAAGGAGAAATAAAGACGAAACCGACTCATAGGGTGAACCAAAACTAGAAGCAGCATTTAGCATTCCGGTCCTGCTTTTACTGACCAGACCGCGCTTGACGAAAGTGTGGCTCAGTCAGAAGGGCCTAGCTGAGGGCATTTCATATTTTCAATGAAAACTGCAAGTAAGGGTATGTTTTATTTGCAAAGTAAACAGATGGCTGAAATTGTATTTAAAAATATAAATTAAATTACATGTTCCCATTGACTTGCACCTTAATTTTAAAGAGTAGTGTCTCGAGTTTTGGCTGACCTTCAGTTGCCCAGAATACCTAGTGCTTTAACAAATCCCTGGGTCCTCCAATATTTATTCCAGCACCTGCTACATGCCAGGCACTGTCCTAGGTCCTGGGGATAGAGCAGTGAGTCAAATAAACAAAAATACCTACTCTCATGGAGCTCAGTATCTAATAGAAGACACAGATGATAAAATAAATCAAAGGCATAGCATATTAAATAGTAAAAGGTACTAAGGGGAAAAATAATGCAAGGTAGAGGGATCTGAGTTATCAGGGAAGAGGTGACGTTTTAGAAGTCTTTCCAGGGAAGGCATGACTGAGGAGGTGACTCTGTGTACAGACCAGAAGGAAGCGACGAAGCCAGTCACGCAGGTATTGGGGGAAGATTGCTCCTTGGAGGGATGAGTAAGTGCAAAGGCCCTGGAGCATGAGTGTTCCCCTGCGTTTGAAGGAGAGGCCAGGGTGGCTAGAGAAAGATAAACGAGTAGGGTAGCAGGAAATGAGGTCAGACAGGTGGGGCAGGAGGTGACAGGTCATTGAAGGCCCTCTGGACTACGTGTAGGAAATTGGGCTTTCACTCCACCTGAGTCAGGAAGCCATTAGACCGGCTTCGAACATAGAGTTTTGATGTGGCCTGACATATATTTTTTGTATCCCAGATGTGTTCATTGGGGTGGTTTCCCACTCATCTTGATTCAGGGCGCATGTAGTGCTGCTTGCTTCTGAAGAAACATCCTCTGGAAGCCTTGTTTCTCCTTCCCCGGGCTGACAGAGGCCTCTGGAGCCGCAGCCCCCAGAACAGCCGCCGATGCACGGCCAGTGACAGTGGTGATTTCACAGCACCCTGGGCATTTCACCGCCGTGAAGTGGGACCTGGGGCTCTGCACCGGGCGGTCCTTGGCGAGAGGCATGTTGTTGGGAGAGGTCATCACCGGAGAGCCAACGTACATTTTCATAGCGTCATTTTGGCTGCCACAGAGAGAAGTGACTATGGGTTCCAGGACAGAAGCAGAGAGACCAGATAGGAGATTTCCGTGATCTGGCAGGTGGCTTAGACGGGGTAGTGACAGTCTAGTTCTGGATATATTTTGAAGAAAGAGCCAAGAGTCTTTGGGGTGAGGGAGAGGGAGGAGTCACAGATGACTCCAAGGACCTTGGCCAGAACAACCGGAAGAATGGCACTGCCATGACCGAGGCGGAGACACTGAGGAGAAGCTGGTGTGAGACGTGCCGAGTGTGAGATGCCTTCAGGTTTTCCGTGGAGCTTGGAGTAGCGGTCTGGCGCTCACTGGGTACTTCGCACCCACTGGGCACACTTCCGGGCATTTTTTTCCCACAGGTAATTTTAATCCTCACGACAACCATAGGAAATAGGTGCTATTGTTACCCTCCTGAGACAGAAGAGGAAACCGAGGCATGAAGAGGGTAAATTACTGCATGTTCACGGAGCTGGGAAGTGGTGGAATGGGGGTCTGAACTTGAGCTGTCTGACACTGGAGAACACATGCAGCTGCGGTGTTAACAAACCATGAATGTATTGGGAGAATTCCCTGTTCAACTCTCCTGAGAGAAGTTTCGCTTTTGAAAGGTCACACATTCATTTACTAGGACTTCACAGAGCAGCGCATGTTTCCAGCCCCATAGCTTCATGCCAGTGCGTGTCCGATGCTCACAGCCTCAGGTGCCTTCATGCTGCACTGGGCTGAGGGTACTGTCGCCTCCTCTTGCAGTTTCGCTCTGTTCTTATCCATGGCGAGCACTCCCTGTGGTCATTATGCTACCAGACATTCTCCATAATGCACAAGAATGGGGTGGAGGGGAATGGATCACCCCAAAACTCGGCCAAGCAGTAAGTGCCGTCCCCCGGGTCACACTGCATGTCGCAGGAATAAGGGAGGGGTCCTGCATCTGTCGGGACGTGGAGCTGTGGCTGCTGGAGGTGGCTTGGGCGCAATGCCTGAGTCTGGGCTGAGCCCAGGTCCTGACCAGGTGCCCGTTGCCTGATGGAAGGGGTGCACACCCTCCCGAGAGCCATCTCTGGAGCAGAGGTGGAGGATCCACTCATCCATTCTTCACCCTCGTCAGGTCAGGAGACCCTCCTAGGCTCCCAGCCTGTTTCCCCAGGGAAGCGAAGCCAGCTGAACCCAGCGCATTCTGAAGCTTAACCCAGTAATGCAATAAGCCCCGCTTTGCAATGAGAAGAGGGCCTTTGCTCCAACGCAGAATGCCTGACCTCCTTGAAAGGGCAGAAATCCCCTTTTCCTTTATGACCGGCAGCAAGTTGAAGTGCTTACCCTGTACAGGTTCTTACGTTTGCCCTCATGTCCTAGCTTATCTGGCTTCCACCCAGTGTGGTAAGTGAGCCTTCGCTGTGTGTGTGGAAGATGGCAGTGTTGATTTCATAAAATGATCTTAGTATTTATGACTGAGGGAAGACGTTGATCCATATGGCCTCAGTTTGTTGAGTCAGTTGACCAAGACACAGGATTAAACAGGGACCATGTGTGGAAATGGCCACTATTTATGTTTCTGAACAGCTGGGCAGCCACCATAGTCTCCGGACACAGGAACACGGGGGAAGGAAAGCCGAGTTTATGAAGCATAAAAAGTCGTTTCTCAGTCTTGACTGTCTCTGTTGTATCTGGACCATGGTGCCCATGACATCGGATGACTCCATCAGGCCAAGTGGCCTGCTTGGGATGGTCGATGCCCTTGCTTCGGCCCCTCGGCTGGACAGACTTCGCCCCCGCAGTCCCGACCATCTGCACTCGAGGTCCAGGCTCCCATCATCTTTGTCCAGGCCCCTCTGCAAAGCAGCTTCCTGACTGGTTAACCCCTGCCTCTCTCTACTCTGAGGCCAGAGAAGTTCTCTCAAAATGTTAATCCCATCATATCTCCAACAGTCTCACTGGAAGCCCTTCAGGACTCCCCACTTTTCTTCAGATAAAAATAAGTGCTTATCGAGGTCTCCAGAGCCCTGCACAGTCCGTCTCCCATCCCTTCCCAGCCTTATCTGGTGTCACAGACCTCCTTGCCAGGCCTTTGCCTTTAGCCACTTTGGCTTATTTGTGTTTATTTTTTATTTTTATCAAGTTTTTAATGTACGAAATCTGAATTCTGTCAGTAACATATATATAACTACATCAATTTTTTTTGGTCAAAATTGTGACTGTGCCCTGGCTGGTGTAGCTCAGTGGACTGAGCACCAGCCTGCAAACCGGAGTGTCGCTGGTGGTTTCCCAGTCAGGGCACACGTCTGGGTTGTGGGGCCAGGTCAGGTCCCCAGTAGGGGGCGTATGAGGGGCAACCACACATTAATGTTTCTCTCCCTCTCTTTCTCCCTCCCCCTCTTTCTTTAAAAAAAAAGGTTGTGATTAAATTCACTTTTTTAAAAAGATTTCATTTATCTAATTTTAGAGAGAAGGGAAGGAAAGGAGAGAGGGAGAGAAGCATCGATGTGCGAGAGATAGATCAATTGGTTGCTTCTCACACACCCCCACCTGGGACTTGGCCTGAAACCCAGGCATGTGCCCTGACCGAGAATCAAGCAGTGACCTCTAGTTTGCAGGTTGGCACTCAATCTGTTGAGCCACACCAGCCAGCGGTGTGACTAAATCCGTTTTTAACTTCACAGCTCTAAGCCACTGAGCCAGCTCTCTGTACCTTAATCTTTCTTCCCAATGAGATGAATCGACTGTAACAACTTATGCTAATTCCATCATAATATTTATATTGTCTGGGTGATTTAAAAGCATAATTCATCAATGAGCATCTCTTATTTTTCCTTTATTGGCAGTAGGGCTTACTACTAGTATTAATGCTGCTTGCCATTTTCTCATTTTGGGTTCAAATCTACCTCTGTAGTAGCCACCACTGAAGACAGATTTTGGTAGACTTTGAAAAAACTTGTTTGACTTGAGGCTCCATATGCTTCATGGCTTGCAAGATACAACGGCCTGCAAATCCTGCAGCAGCAATGGTCGGTTGGTCCAACTGTAGCCACTGTACTGGCCGTGGCTCCGGCCCAGCTCCTCTGCCTCAACCGAGAACATGGTTCATCCCAGCCGAGAGACTGTGGCCACCAACTTCACGCCTCTACCAGAAAGCAAGGTGGCCACCGAGCAGGGAGAAAACATCCAGACACAGGTGCCCTAGAAAATTCAGCAGGAGCGGCCTCGATCTAGGCTGGAAAACTTAAAAAAATTTTTTTAAATGTCCATTTCGCTTCCATCATAGGACCTTTGTCCCTGTTATTTTATTTTGGTTTTTGTTTTGTTTTGTTGTTTTCCATGATATTCCCAAGTAGGTCAACTGTCTGGAGTCCTCTCTAGGAGCAGCAGATATGCCTTTTTGTGCTAGTGTGTTGTAGTTATACATTTATTTGCATGACTAATTGAGCGCCACCTAACTAGACACCGAAGTCCATGAGGGCGGGCAGGTCCCAGGGCTGTCGTTGCTCCCCACTGAATCCTTATGTCTAGTGCAGGGACTAATACACTTGTTCTCTAAAGGGGCAAACAGTAAGTATTTTAGGCTTTGCAAACCATGTAGTTAGTCTCCGTCGTAACTATTCAGCTGGGCTGTTTGAGCACAAAAACAGCCGCAGACAGTACATAAATGAATGAGTGTGGCTATGTTCCAAGGAAACTTTATTTACGAAAGCAGGTGGTAGGCTGGATTTGGCTCACGGGCTGTAGTTTGCCAGCCCCTGATCTTGCAGAATGCCATCACTTAGTGAGTGATTAATAATGTTGCCCGTGGAGCACTTGGCAAATACGGACTGAACAGTGACCGTGAGATGAGAAGGCCGTGCAGCCCGACTCCTACGGCGGCGTGGCAGCCCTAGGTCTAGACCTAGAAGTTTCAACTCACTTTTTAAATGTGGTCGTGGTTGTCATTATTTATGATATTAGCGGTTTGGGGGATTATACTAGTAATGTGTACTTATAACATTTTTTGAGCATGTTGAAGTATATAAAGACGAAGATCTCACTTCTCGCAGATAATAAACTGTTACAGTTTGTATATGTGTGTATGCTGACATTCCATGAATTTCCGTCATTCAGATGTGCATGTATGTTTGCGTTCCCTGTGTTCTAGTCAACAAGTCTGAGCTCACTGTTGGACTCTGTGAAGCCACATGTAACAGGCTCTCAAACAGCCATCATTCCCAGGGAGTGGGAGGGTGAGGGGCCTCTTTTGATCAAAACAGCTATTTATTTCATTGAGAAATAGGAGACCTAGGGATTTCAAATGCAAAGTCCAGCGCATCACGATTTTCTTTCAAGCCTATGTCACACGTGACTCATGGGCGGCTCGAAATAACCCTGCCGCCCTTCCCCTTCCCATGTTCCCGAGCGAAGGCGTCTTTCCCTCTAGTGGAGACGGAGGCCTAGGGAGTCGTCGTCTGCCCAAAGTCGCCGTCAGTGGCAGAGCTGACAGACGCCTCATTTCTAATCTGGTGTTCGTCTTCTAATTACTTTTTTTCTATTATTGATTAGAAAGAGAGAAACATTAGTTTGTTGTTCCACTTATTTATGCGTTCATTGGCTCCTGCCTGTATGTGCCCTGCCTGCATCAGCCCCAAAACCTTGGTGTATCGGGATGACGCTCTAACCAACTGAGCTACCCGGCTGCGGCCTCTTTTCTGATTCTAAACCCTGCTGTCCTACAGTCCCTGTTTAGAGGACCGTGAAGAAGAAGGACTCTCCAAAAACACAGGAGAAAAGGGGAAAGAAATAGGCATGATTTTACCTGAGGGCAGCCTTGCTAGCTTCAAATGGTACTTATTGCACCACACGGAGCAGTAGATGCTGTCTCCTTTGTGCTTCAGATAAGAGGATACAAACTTCAACACTCGGGAAGGTTTGGGTTGGAAGCACATAAGCCGTTTCCTGACAGCGAGAGTCACCATGTGGTGGAAAAGGGCCTAAGGGTTGTCAAGTCCCCTTCTGAGATGGACTTTATAGTGATGGGTACCCTTTGCCTGTTGCCTGTCTCTTATAGCTGTAATCCTGTGTGGAGACAGGCTAGGAGCCTTTCCCGGTTTTCAGAGGAGGGGTTGTCCCCAGCCGTGGTGACAGTGGTGGCTCGACGAAGGCTGCAATGCCGCACCCGCGCCCGCCTGGGGAGCTCATTGGCCAGGCTCATTCCTGCTGCTGCTTTTGCTGCTGTCAGTATCGGGTGCTGTTCTGCCCTCTCGTCCGGCCACAGGCCAGGGCTCGTGTGTTTCCTCTCATTCATTTATCTCGCAAACGTGGTCACGACCAGTCAGAGAGAGGAGTTGATCATAAATTGGTTCTCCTCTCTATCAGTGAGTTGGGGTTTAAGAGGCAGGCAAGTGGGCAGGGGATTACAGGGATCTTCAGTGGCAGAAACAAGCTGACAGTGTTTATTATCTGTTCGTGCATTTATTTGTTCCTGGTCAGCAGGTCTAGAATTTTTGCATAGGAAAAGATGAATAGTCAGACATCCAACTGCTGATTGGTACTTTATTAGTATTGTCACTATCATCAGCAGCAAACCCATTTATTGAGTTCCCAGGACTAACCCAAGAAATAGCCTAAGACTTGGTCCTGGAACAAGATCTGGTCCCTCCCTGCAGGTGTCTTGTTGCTTAGTCGGGAAGGCAGGTCATGACCAAGAAGAAGTGGTTTACTTAACTCCCTCCCTTGATAGACTGTTAACCCTGCAGGAGCAAAGACTGAGAGACAGAGTGGTTAAGAAGATGGGTTTCGTAAAGGGGCAAAATTGGGTTGCATCCCAGCTCTGTCATTTACCAGCTGTGTGACCTTGGAAATGTTACCGAATCTCACGGAGCTCAGTTCCCCATCTGTGACACGGGGCTAAGAAATTGTCCCTATTCTACAGAGGAGTTAGAAAGATTCAGCATGACAGTGTGTGCAGGGGCACTCTGCCTGTGTCTGAGAACCCAGTACAAACACTTTAAGTATGCTGCACGAATAAGGAACCTGTGCGTCTCAGAGTATATGAGAGCATCAGGATGAGGGTTACTGTGCTCCTTGAGCTGACCTAGTATTATGGCTAAAATGGCTCCTTGGTCCCTGATGGGAAAGTGAGAGGTCAGTCCCAAGGTGGCCAAATAGGAGAAGACGACGACAGGCCAGGCCTGTTGCTAGGCCAGGCCAGGCGACAGATGCAGTATAGCTGGTGCTTGTCAATGTTGTGGCCACCTTTAGGAAAGAAGAAAAGCCCCAGTGCCAGCTGTGAAGTCCTTTGTAATACCGGCTTTCTCTAATAAAGCCACTTAGCCCTGTCACAACGAAAACGAAAGTCCCCATCCCTGCTCCATTGTCACCTCACCTCCGAGTTCAGTTGCTCCTGCACTGTCCTCTCTGTCACTTTGTCCATTCTCTGTTGAAGAGTGTGGCAGAAGTTCCTTCGATCTGCCCCTCTGATCTATTTCCAGACTTCTGGGACCAAGGCAGCCTTGTATAGTCATTTCTTCCCAAGATTTAATCCAGGGGTCTAGAAGCTTCCATGCCTAAAAGGTCCCTGCCCTGGTTCCCACAGAAGGCATGCTGAGCTCTCCTAAGAATAGGACTCTGGACATTTGAGGCATGTTGGTGCATGAATCATAAGCTTCCCGAGCTCACTCGGGTGAAGGGCAGGGCTGTTGTACAAGGTCACTGGTAGGGCCAGGGCACAGGAACAGAGACCACAAAGGCCTCGAGGAACCGGGGCTGGGAAACTCCTACAGGCCAAGTGGTCCCCACCTAGTCTTCTGGGTCTTTCTCCCACCCTCTGTCTTCTGTCTGCTTTCGCGTGGGTCTGCCTGGCTGCCAACCCCAAACTGCATCTGGCAACTTTCACACCCTGACTGTTGTCCGTCTCTGAGTTTCTTGGATAGGAAACCCAAGAGAGTCACGGGGGTGGTCGTGGCTGGCAAGGCATGGAAGTGCGTAGGAGGGGGTCATGGAGTAACAAATGCTGCTGCGTCAGAGAGACTGTCAGAACTACTCAGTTACGTCAGAAGTGAAAGTTGACTGTGGCACGTTGATTGACAAGGGCCGGTATACCTGGGAGTTGGCTGGGAGAGCCCAGAGTGGGCGGCCAGACTGGGTATTTGAGGGAACCCCACTCAGCAGAATCTCAGCAGAACCTCTTCTGAGTACCATCCATGTGATTCATGCTGCCAACGCCCTGAGGTGGGTGCGATCTCCCACGACGGGGTGAGTGGGTTTTGGGGAAAGATCTCACTGTGACTGTATCAACCAGGGTTCTGGAAAGAAATAGTTGGAACTCTCCAAGTAGTCTAACCAACAGAACTGAGTGAAGAAGTGATTTCTGGAGAATTAAGGGAGTCAGCAAGACGTGGTGAAGCACGTGGGGCCTCGCCATCATAGGAAATTGTCGCCGTCCCTGGTCTGTGGGGTCAGCGGGAAGCCCAGTGCGAGCCCTGACGACCAAGAAACTCAGGCAGAGCCAGAACCGCAGCAACCAGATGGGGAGGGAGCAAGGAAATAGATACTCTGGTCTCTCTATCCCCACCGTCCCATTGGCGGCTCTAGTCAGAAGCCAGAGGGCAAGAGAGCTCAGATGGTGTCCCAAAGAGTCAGTCTGCTGCGACCCAGAGCAGGGCAGAGGAGAGAGGAGAATCTGGGAGGCTAAGAGGGGCTGCCCAGCACAAGGGTTGTGAGGTTGAAGTCGGCTTTGGCATCCACGTTTGGTAGAACGTATGTGGTGGAGAGGAAGGGTGGAGGCATCCCCAGCCATGGATGACGTGGGCGGCAGTACAGAGAGAAGCAGGGAGGCACTTTGTTATAGCCATGGAATTGACATGGTTGATTGGCCTGTTTCGGCTGAAGGTGAGGGAGGGTTTGAGAGCACAGGTCGGGGGAGTTTTGGGGGGACCCCATGAACATGCCAGTTCGTCACTAACCAGTCCATTATTGAAGATGTTAGAGTAGTGAGGTATGCTTCAAAGAGTAGAAAGGCCAAAAACAGACATTTCATTCCATATGTGAATAAGGCAAGAAATCCATGTCTATAGGTTTTTATGATCGGAATACTAGCTGCTCTGAGAGGTGGAGGACCCAGACGGTCCCATAACACGTTGTTCTGCCCTTTGTTATCATCACAGCTCTTGAAATGTGTGGATAATACCTGTCAAAAAGTATAAATGGTATGTGAATACATGAAGCCCAGTTGGAGCTCTCCCAAAGATGATTTAAACATTTATATTTCAGTGAGGGCTTCGTGGACCCTCTGCGTCAGGAATGCAAGGAGTGGTGGAAAATGCATTTCGGAACCCTGCTCCAGACCTAGGGAATAGGCCTTGGGCGTGAAGACAAGAATCCACGTTTTTAAGTGAGGACCAAGGTGCTTCTAATACAAAGTGAATTTTGAGAACTAGTAATTTAAGGACACGTTACTAATTTCTTATAGCATCAGTGTGGGCAGGGGCTTAATTCCATCAGACTGATAAATAAGAATGTGATAAAGATCTGGCCCATCAGGTTCTTAATTTGGAATCATCTGTGCCTGACTGGTGTGGCTCAGTGGATTGAGCATGGGCTGAAAACCAAAGGGTCACCAGTTCGATTCCCAGTCAGGGCACATGCCCAGGTTGCAGGCCAGGTCTCCAGTACAGGGTGCTTGAGAGGCAACCACACACTGATATTTCTCTCCCTCTCTCCTTTTCTTCCCCTCTCTCTTAAAAAAAAGAAGAAGAAGAAATCTTTTTTAAAAAAGAATCATCTGGAGAACTTTAAAAACATCCTGATTCCCAGCCCTGCCCCTGCTCCAGAGATTCTGATTTGATTGGTCTGGGGTTGGGCCTGGAGGTGTTTTTTTCTTTTCTTGTAAGCTTCCAGGTGATGCTGCTGTTGGGCAGCCAGGCCTAAGAACCTCTTATGTTGTCTGAACTCAGAAGGTGGAAAACATTAGGAATGGAGACATCTCCACTTAACTGACTTTTCTGAATTCTGCCCCACAACCAGTAAAGGCCAAGAATAATTGCTCTGGAAAAGAAAGCAGAGTCCAGAGTGGAAAACAGACTTCAGTGAGTAATGAGGAAGGAAACCAGAGACGACCAGGGATGATGTAACCTGAGAAGGTACTGCAGTTTCAGAAAGGTCTTAAAGGACCTGGCACACTTTCTTAGGCTCCCAGGAGTTTGAAGCTTGGAGCTTTGTGTGAGAAGGCAGTCAGAGGAGTCCCATGGGGGTTGGGGGTGCCCTTGAGGCTGCCCCCTGGTCTCTCAGGCCTCCCCCGCCTGCATGTATCACCAGTTCAGGTTTGGTGCTTTTTTTTTTAATATGCCCCCCACCCCGACTTATTTTATTTGTTTAATTTTCAAGAAAAGAAAAGTTTGAAACAGAAGTGGAATGTCCTTTCATTTTTTCTCCTGTTCCATAATCTTCTTAGGAGGAGAAAACTCTTCAGCCGTTTGTCTCTGCGTCTCCACAGTTCACCCGGCACTTGCTAAACGCCTACAGTACGCACATCACAGGGAGAGCTGGCCATGCCCCCTTCTGCTCTAAGGCAGGAAGGTGCGCAAGTGGCCCTGGGAGCCCAGAGGAGAGGTGATTCACAGGGAGGAAGGCAGAGGGGACCCAGGAGTCTGCATGAGGGCCAACGGGCTGGTCGGGAAAGGGAAAGCCCTGCGTTTCTCTCTCCTTAAAAAAGAAAGGAAGAAAGAAATCCTTCTAATTCTTCTAAAGCTGATTCTATCCCCAAGAGGGTAAAGAATATTTTGGATCTCAGGCAGGGAGGAGTTCTTTTTTTAAAATGGGTGGGTTGGAACTCTGTTTATTCCTTTCCTGAGAGCTCCAAGTTCTGGCGGATTCCTCCCAGTGTCTTCATCGGCTCCGTGGCCCCACCAGCCTCCTGCTTCTTTTCTGAAATGGGCTTTCCTGGTGCCCAGTATCTTCTGTGGTGAGTGCGTTCTCTTAGGATTCACCCCAGCCTCAGATCTAGTTCATTCCAGGGGGCGTGAAGTTGCAGAGGGCCTGTCTGCACTGTCCAGATCCAGCCCTGATAAGACTCTCTGCTGATCCAATTATCAGCTACACTCACTGTTTTGGTTTTATGGTTGTTGTTTCTTTGTTGTTGTTGGTTTTTTTTTACTTTTTTAATTGATGTTTGAATGCAGTTGTCTTCATTTTCTTACAGGAGGGGCCCTCTCACCCGCCTGGTGATGGGCAGTGGGGTGAAAGCAGCTCTTTAATTAATGTTCCTGTGTGTGAGTTTCACAGTTCAAAACACTGAACAGGAACAAAATTGGAACACCCACTGTTCAGCTCATCTGATGACTTCACTCTTGTTGAAAAATAAAACAAACCCCAGAGGACAGAGCTTCTCTCTGCCCACAGGGTTGGGTAGGATCCCAGTAGGTAGTCTCCTGACCACAGGATCTGGTCTGAATCGTCCCTGCATTTGCTTATCTGTCCTCAGCCTTAGATTCTCCAGGGGAAGGAAACACCACCCCTCCCGAATCGTTGCCAAGTTTCGTCACCGTTGTGATGGCTCTTTTTGATGGCCACCTTTTCCTCGGGCAGATCCCGGAGCACAGCCCCTACTCTCCAGAGCTGTCTCTTCATGTCTGCACATTGGAGAAAACCAGGTGTGCACCAGAAGACTGGTGTGCAGGCCAAATGAGATAATTCAACCAATGCTGATCAGCTCCTGGTTGAAGGGCCCTCATAATAGGGGCAGGGGGCACAGAGATTATGGAGCGCTGGCCCCGACCCTCCAACTCAGTGGGACAGAGCGATGGATAAGTATAGTCTCTCTGCCTGGCAGACTTCTCCCCGCGTTGTCTTTGGTGGGCAGCCTGCCTAACTTGACCACCCGCCGGTGTCACCCACTCAGGCGCCCATCGGCAGCAGGGTCACACCTGGCCCCGCCACCTGCCAGCTGCTGATGAGCTGCTCCTTTTCTTCAGCCACTGCCTCCCCACAGCCCCGAAGCCTGTGTTGCTTCTCCCCTGTACTTGGACCTGCTCAGTCTCTTTTTCAAAAAAACATTTTTTAATTGCTTTTTTTGAGAGATACATTAATTTTTTGTTCCACTTATTTGTACATTCATTGGTTGCTTCTTGTGTGTGCCCTGACCGGAGATTGGACGCACAGCCTGGGCGTATTGAGTTAACAGTCTCTTCACGTTAGCAGTGCCTTTAGCTCCCACCTGCAACAACCCTTGTCCCTTGCCCCCTGGACTCCGAGGTCAGGCACTTCAGTTGGTCACAGGGACAAGGTCCCCACACTTCATTCACACCACAGAGAGTGTGTAGGGCAGTTTGTCCTCTGCACCTGTCCCTGGTCTAAGTACCAGACTACCACCCTGGTCTCAGCAGAGCTGGCCGGCCCCATGCATCCTGTTTGGCCTTTGTAGAGCCTTCCTTTCCTTCCACTAGCCTTTCTTTCCTCTCAAGAATTCCCTGGCACAGTGACCTCAGGAGGCTTGCAGACCTTCTCTGTCCTCCCTACAGTCAGGCCACTGTGTCCCCACTTATGGCAGACAAGCTGACCACCGCTTCCTTGTGAGAACTCAGAACACCAGGTCCCCATGGACCCTCCTCTCTGGCCTTCTCAGAAGAGGCTCCCTCGTGCCAGGGTGAGTCTCCTCCTCGTGCTCCAGC
>PVKM010011409.1:0-33273 GCA_004027735.1 Carollia perspicillata
TAGTTGTTCTGAATTAATGTCTTGATTTGATTGCTTTCAACTTCATTGGTGTACCCAACCATGGAGTGCGTCCAGCAAGAAATCTCCAGCACGAAACTTGCAAACCACCGTTGACATGTTTGGTCAGTCCATGCACTGTACAAATCATCTTTGTGTTTCAGTTGCATTTTTACCTTTCTTGAAATAATAACATGTAATATGCCAAAAATGTTGCTTATTTTCTTCCAAATGGCTACACAGAAATTCACCCATTTGATAAGTTTTTTTAAATGCACGCTGATATGACAGCTGTTACAATGCACTCTAACAAAATTGTTTCAAATAAAGTTAAAGACAACTAAGCACTTACTGGGCCATCTTATGGAAAAAACCAAACAAACTTTTTGGCCAACCCAATAGTTACAGTTGATTATCATTATTGAAGAAGCACTGGGGTCGAAGGCAGAAGACTAGTTTAAAAGTTAATGGTTACCTCTGTAGCCTTAATTACCACGTCTGCCCTACTTGCCTCTTGGGTATTGTACCAAGTGGCATGTTTTGTCATTCAGAGGTCAAGAGCGCGTAGCTCTAGACTTTTCCAGGTTGAAATTTTAGTTCTGCCAAATTCTAGTTAATTTATCTTTGGGCAAGTTACCTAAGTTATCTGTAGCTTGTACTTCTTCATAGGATTGTGATGGGGAGTCAATGATACGATGAACGTGAAGCTTTAATCACAGTACTCAGTGTCAACCTTTCTTTAACCCCCTGCTCTTTTATTATGCCCTTCCTTCATGGTCAGGAGATGAACTTGCTTCTGAATTCTCAGAGGAAATAAAGCCATTTTTAGGTAAACCCTCTCCCCCCCCTCTAGAATTTATATCACTATCCATTTTTACCCCTTATCAAGAGTGATCCTCCTGCCTCTCCTTTTGTTCTGTTCTAAGTCTGTGGTCTGTTTCTCCTCTTGGATCTAGTTTCTGAACCAACCGAGCTGAAAAAGCAGAGTCTTTCCCCTTTTTAAATTGCTCTCTTCTTTTCTGTCAAGATTCTTGAAAAAGTTGAGAGCATCCTTTCTTGTCTGTTGACTCCTTGAAAGAAGTCAGTAACTCCCTTGTAACCTTTGACTGGATGGGGTGGGGGATGTAGGATTTTGACCCTGTAGTATAGACTGGGCTTTTTTAAAAAACACCACTGTAGGTTTCTTTGACATTTTCTGTCTCTCTGGTTTTCTTCCCTTGATGATCCATTACCTTGGTCACACTTTGCTGTTTCCTCTTCCTTCTGACTTTGTTCCTCAGTGTTTTTTCCTTAGTTCTTTTCTCTTCCTGTTCTCCCTGTTGCCTGTCTAATCCCATACTCTCCGTGGCTTTAGCTGCCACATAAAACTAACGGTCTCCTTCTGTAAATCTCCAGAATGTCCTCTCCTAAATTCCAGATCCAGATGCTCAGCTGCATGATGGACACCCCCCCCACCCCCCGCCAAATACCCCATAGGCATCTCGATCTCAGCATACTAAAACCCAGAATTATCTGACTTCGGTCCCCTCAACTGGTCTTTTTCTGTATCTCCTATTTTAGTTAATGGTATCATTTTATTTTTATTAGATTTTATGTTATTTATTTTTTAAAGGATTTTATTTATTTTTTAGAGAGAGAGGAAGGAAGGGAGAAAGGGAGAGAAACATCAGTGTGCGAGAGAAACATCGATTGGTTGCCTCTTGCACACCCCCAACCAGGGACCTGGCACGCAACCCAAGCTTGTGCCCTGACTGGGAATCAAACCAGTAACCTTTTGGTCTGTGAGAGGGTACCCAGCCTACTGAGCTATACCAGTCAGGGCTGATCATGTAAATTCTTTGTTTAAAATTCTCCAGTGGTTCCTTGTAATCCCCAGGCTAAATTATACTTTAACGTGACATTCAAAAGGAAGGCATTCTTTCCTTTTGATTCCCATCTCTGGTTTTCATTTCTAGTGATAAATGATTTCATGTGTTCTTGCTTCTGAGCCTTTATGTATTTTGTCATCTTTGCTTCAAAATTCCCTTGTTCATCTTGTCCCCTTGGCAAACTCTTATGCATCCTTCCAGACATAGCTCAGATGTCTTTCTGTAAACCCTCTACACTGCCTTGCTCTCAGACTTCCTTTTCAAGGTGTATCTCTTTGGACATGTTATGATACTGATCTCATTTCTGTTTTGGTGACCATCTTTCCCACTATGAGACTATTATTTCCTTCAGGGCCTCATTCATATTTATTTCCTCTATAGCACCTATATCAGTGCTTGGCATGGTAGGCTCTTGTTAATATTTGTGTTGAATGAGTGACAGTCTGTTTTAAAGCAATAAACCACGTCAGCCATGATGCTCATGGTCACAGTGTGACCCTTATTTACTAATGTATTGGGGAAATAGGGTACCCATCTTGGGACAGGGGGCTTATTTTACCCCCCCCCATACACACACACACACACACACACACACACACACACACTTTCTTAGTTTGGGTCTGGTCTGTTCTCTAGCTCTGGATTGGGAAATACGGGAAGGTGGAGATTCGTCTCATCTAGTTTAGCAGGGTTGTTTGTTGGGCATCCTTAGGGAGCTCTTCTCTGCTGCAGAGAAGGGTGGGTTCTCTCCAGGCCTCTGTGTTTAGGAATGGCAGGAGGAGGATCTGATTCCCACAGCATCAGAGTGGGAAGACTTTTGGTAGGATCGAAGTACTGGGCTGTGTCACTTAACCCTCACTAACTTGCTGTTAAGTTAGACCTTCCAACTTGGTGTGCCAGGTGCACAGGCTTGTGACAGGTAGGTTAGGAGTGTGCTGAAACATTGCTCTCTTGGCGTCATGTGTAAGCGGTTTTATCTTTTTACTCCAGTATGCCGAATACTTTCTACATGTACCTTGATGTGAAAAATGTTGGGAACCCCGTCGTGAATAAATATATGGGGCTGAGGCTTATAACCTCATAAGGGGCAGAGGGAGAGTTAAAACTGGTAAATAGACTCTTAGGGCTTGCCTTAGATGTTCCCAAGCTAGAGAGAACTAATTTTCATATTATTTCAAGTCATAGCATAGGTTGGAAATAATAGCAGGTTCAGTCATTTATTCACTTTTAGAGGGGAGGGAAAGGAGAGAAAGAGGGAGAGAAACATTGATGTGTGAGAGATACATTAATCGATAGCCTCTTATACACCCCAACCAGGTATCTGGCCTGCAGCCCATTCACGTGCCCCGACTGGGAATCGAACTGGTGACTTTTTGGTTCACAGGCCAGTGCTTAATCCACTGAGCCACACTAGCCATTGCACTGTGTGCATTTAAGTTTATGGATTTGGGATTATGTGAAATCTGTACTGATTGCATCTGGGCAAAAGCACATCCATAAATGGCAAATATCTGAAATGAGAATATAAGAGGTTAGATTTTTTTTTCTCCCATGAAAGCTGCTTACTTATAAAAGTGTCAGACTTAGAAAAGCTGTCTTAATGAAGTGGTTAATATTATTAAAACTGGTCATTCAGGTAGTGCAGGGATGTTTGGTTCAACTTCCTGACCTGGGACAGTGATATGATGGAAGGTAAGCCTGTCTGTCCTTTTCCAGCGGCTGCACAGGATAGGACCGCAGCGAGGGTGAGAAGCATGGGGAAAGATGTCACAGTATGCAGTGGCTAGGGTCTTCTTTGAGTTGAGTCTTTACTCCTTCAGAATTTATATTGGCAAGGTGACATTGAACTGGGAGGCCAAAGACCTGGGTTCTAATCCCAGCTTTGACTCTAGCTGGCAGTGACTTGGGGCGGGTCCTTTATCCTTTTCTTACCTCATGAATGAGTAGATGGGGTTGGGATAGATTTCTGAGGCCCTTCCCAGCCATAATCTTGTATGGTTCTCTTGTTTTCTGTGGTTCTTACTCCTTATTTTTCAATATGCAGGCATTATCCATGCAGCAGAGGAGAAGGACTGGAAAACTGCATACTCATATTTCTATGAGGCATTTGAGGGTTACGACTCCATTGATAGCCCCAAGGCCATCACATCTCTGAAGTACATGTTGCTGTGCAAAATCATGCTCAACACGTAGGTGCACGTTACTTTGGGGTATGAGGATTCGGAGTCTTCAGCTAAGGTTTCTGCTCTGTCAGAGATGGCTTGGGCAGGGAGGTTGGCTGGTCACAAGCCGCAGCAGCTGCCTCCTGGGCTGGTTGAAGAGGGAAGGCGGAGGGTGATCTGGAGCACTTTTCCTTGCTAGCCTTTCAGAATCGAGGAGACAGATTTTAGGAGTGTGCTTTCCAGTCTCTCGCAGGGGGTTCTCCTTATCCTGCAATTACCCTGTCCAGAGGGTTGCTGAGCCTAGGACCGAGGGCCAGAAAATAGCTTACAGACCAGTATCAGCTGACTGGGCTGACCTAGAGTGGGGGTGGGTTAAAGGAGAGGCTTTAAAAAGCGGGGGAAACAGCAAGTATGACATATCCTTTTATAAAAAGGAATGCAGAATTTATCTGCACTTTCGGGGGAATAAATGAGATACTCACTGGGATTCTTTTTGGATATTATATTGGGATTTGACTTACACTTTTCATTCTGCCTGTTGGTTCAACTACTTTGGTTAGGTTTAGTGTGGCTTTCTTTTTATGTTGGGAGTTTTTCTACTCCTCAGTGCTGAGCTTTGTCCTAGAGTACAGAAATCCTGGCTTCTGCAGTGTGAGGGGTATATGGGTTTAGGAGTGGGGGCTGATTGTCAGTGGACTTTGGAGTAAAAGAAATTCGCCTAAGCTTATAAGCATACTGTTCTGGAGGAATTGACCAAGTTTGTTTTTTTTTCTAGCCCAGAAGATGTCCAGGCTCTGGTGAGCGGGAAGCTTGCCCTTCGCTATGCCGGGAGGCAGGTAGGGAGTGCTGGGACCACAGTTCCCATCTCTGCTCACTCTGAGGCCAGCGTGCAGTCAGCCGTGATGCTCGCTGAGGCCAGTGCTCGTTAGGTCTCCATTCTACATTTTTATTCCCCACCTTCTTTCCTGTAAGCCCATTCAGTATCTTGTCCTAAAAGTGTTTGGTGCTCTTATGGACGTCAGGTGGTTTTGAGGGCCTTATAGAACTGAATTTTAGCATTTGCATTGAGCTAGGTTGCATTTTGCTCTGACCAGGAAATTTATCTATCAGGAGCCTTGTTTACGAATTGGAAATGTGCAGAATATGAAATCTTGGTGTCTCCTGGCTGAAGCCTTGTTAAGGTCTGGTGCAAATATGCTTTATGGAGATCAGATCTCTTGGTGCAGAAATAGGGTTTTGATGACTTGCCTGAGTGCTTCTCAAGTCAGTACCCACCTTTCCACTCAGGCCCTGAGTTTCAGATGTAGTGTAAGAAGAGGCTTCCCTTTTATGGTACCTTTTGTACCTGAGTAGCTATGAGTATGACCCTTATAAAGATGATGTCTCAGATGTCTACACCGTCCCTTCTTTGTAGTTCGCTTAAATGTCACTGCAACAGTAAAAGTAATCTTTGTAGATTCAAATGTAGTTGTCTCTAAACAATGGACACATTGGCTGTCTTACTGTATTCTTTTTTAAGATTTTATTTATTTATTTTTAGAGTGGGGAGAAGGGAGGGAGAAAGAAAGGGAGAGAAACATAAATCAGTTGCCTCTCACATGCCCCCAACTGGGACCTGGCTTGCAACCCAGGCATGTGCCCTGACTGGGAATCAAACCAGCAGCCTTTCAGTGTGCAGGCCAGTGCTCAATCCACTGAGCCTCACCACCAAGGGCTTTCTTACTGTATCCTTAGAGGAATGGCCAAGAGATGATTTCTTCCTTCTCCACAGTGGTCCTGATAGGCATTATATCAGAAAAAGTTTCAGAGCAGCTTCTAGTTTTGACCAAAAGAACACTGGGTACTGCTAAAGTGGGAGATTCACTACCCTGTCTAGAGGGAGAGTTGAGGAGATGGGCTAAGAGAGGTCAGGTGTCCAGGACAAGGTCAGGTAACTAGTAGAGATGGAGCCAGACTTTGAACTTGGGTTATTTTGGTTATAAGTTCATACTTTTCTCATGACATTTGCCCTGTCTATAGAACAAATGCTGGGGAGAAACGACACTTTGCACTCTTTTTCGAGTCTGCTGTATAAGACACACCATCTTTATTTAAGTACTTAGCCTGGTATAAAAGGAGCACCTTTTGGTGCTTTGTACCTTTAAAAAAATTATTTATTTTTAGAGAGGGGAGAGGGAGAGAAACATTAATGTGCAGGAGAAACATCAGTTGGCCGCCTCTTGCTTGTCCCCCACTGGGGGACCTGGCCCACAACCCAGGCATATGCTTTGACTGGGAATGGAACTGGTGACCTTTCAGCTTGGAGGAAGAGGCCTAACCCACTGAGCCACCCTAGTCAGGGCTAGTGCTGTGTACCTCGATGACAGCTTTTAAGCAGGAGTCAGAATGTTCTAAAAAGATTAATGTTGTAGGTTTCTTGTTGACTGGAGGAGACTTGAGAGCTTGGTCAGGTGTCTTTTATAACTAGGTTAGAAGGTGCCCCCAACCATTAATTGTACAGTCACTCTGGGGTTTTAACATGCAGGGTTTATATGTAGGGTTTTGATGCCTCAACCCTAATGAGAGTAGACCTCAGTCTGTGCTCTGTAACAAACCTAGCAGAGGGGTGTTGCCAAAGCACAGGTGTGATCAGGTCTAAGGGTGGGAAGGAGTCTTGCAGGATGGGGGGAAAGGAATCACAGTTCTCTGGTCATTCTTGTCATCTTTGGAGAACACTCTGCTGGGGTCTATTTTGGGGGAAACTTTTTAATTCCTAGTATTCTTTTTAAATATTTTATTTATTTATTTTTAGAGAGAGGGGAAGAGAAGGAGAAAGAGTAGGTGAGAAACAATGTGTGGTTGCCTCTCATGTGTCCCCTACTGGGGACCTGGCCCGTAACCCAGGCATGTGCCCTGACTGGGAATCGAACCAGCGACCCTTTGCTTCACAGGCCTGTGCTCAATCCACTGAGCTACACCAGCTAGGGCAATTCCTAGTATTTTTAATACATTTCAGATTTCACAGGGAAACTGGTTGGCACATAGTGGTATTCCTTTAAATTTTTTTTTTAATTTATTGATTTGAAAGAGAAAGAAACGTTGATTTGTTGCTCCACTTATGCATTCATTGCTTGATTCTTGTGTGTGCCCTGACTGGGGCTCGATCCTGCCACCTTGGTGTATTGGGACGAAGCTCTGACCAGCCACCTGAGCCCCCTGGCTAGAGCCACTGTGGTATTCCTGTGGCTTTTCTTCCCACGCCTCTGAAGAATGGTTGTGGGGCAGGCTCTCCTTGCAGCCAGTTGTTGGGATGTAGCATACTGCTTATGAGACCTGTTTGGGGGTGGGGTATGGGTGTGCCGAAGATACCACTTTCATTGCTTTTCTCGTTCACAGACAGAAGCATTAAAATGTGTGGCCCAGGCCAGCAAGAACAGATCACTGGCGGATTTTGAAAAGGTAAGCATGGAATTGGGTTGACAGGAAATGGGTGGAGGAGAGGGGCATTTAGGTACTTTTTAAAAAGCCTGTTTTTAACTAATTACAGTTTTACAAGAAATTGCTAACATAGTACAGAATTATCCCATATACCACTCACCCAGTTTTCTCGACTGGTTACATCTTAATATCATGCATATCAGAACCAAGAGATAGTTAACTCTATCTTTTTACAATTCCATTGTAAAAATAACCCTATCTTTTTATACAATTCCATTGTATAAAAGTGCTTAGATACAGGACTCTTTTGGTCTCAAAAGTTCTTTTTGTCACCCTTTTTTCACTGTCAATCTTCACGACAGACCTATTATCTTCATTTAATGGTTGAGGGATCTGGGATTTACAGAGGATTCCTGAAGTCACATCGCTCGTATGTGTCAGGGTCTGACTCCAGGCCTGGTGCGTGTTCTGTATGGTGTGGCCCTAGCTATTCCTTCGGCTCCAGAAATGTCAGGTCTGCTTCTCCTCTGTGGACAAAAGAAGTCTTGATGTATACGGCCAAGTGTGGGCCGAAAGGCCCTCCCTCAGGATGACAGCTTAGGTTCGCTTTGCCTCCTGAGCCTTTTACTCGGTGTTTAGGAAGGCTTGAAAAGGGAGAAGAGCTTGTCTAAGCAGTAGGGTGAGGCTGACCTATTCTTTTCTGAACCTCTGTCTTCTTATCTGACTATAATGGTCAACTTAGTGAAAACAAGCCTAGATCTTGGAAGAAAATCTGACTCTGGATGGAGACTGTGCCTGAGATTCATCATCTTCCTGAAGGTTTCTTGCCTATTTCACTGTAGTTGGCATGGTTTCTTTGCTTCCTTTAACTTTAGAGCACAGCCAACATGAACTGGGCTACCAAGACCATTACTAAAGGTAAACCAATCACATACGTGAATAGACAGTCCAGATCGCTCTGTCCCGAAGTGTAGGATGTGCGATGGAACACCTCCGTTAGGGTTCCTTGGGAAGAGGCCTGTGATCAGAGTGGGCGAACACTAGGGCTGCACTCGTGTTTTATTAGAAAGGCGCTGACCGCAGAGCCACACTGTGCTGGCCGATGTTGCTTGTAAAACTCCGAGAGCTCTCTGTGGAATTCAGCGTTTCTTATTTTTTAACCTGAGACCCCCACCCACGGAGACCCTGTTTGTTCCGTGGCATATGTGACGAGAACCGCGCATGTAGTGAGTTTGGCTGACAGACTGAGCCTCTCTTGGGGCTTGCCTGGTTTGGGCTGTCAGCATGAAGCTTTTGACAGAAAGATGGTGCCTTGGGTGGCTTCATCGTTTAGTTCTCGATGTTCCTTTTCTTCTGCCTTCTGTCATGGCTGTTCAGCTCCCTCTGTTCCCCCAGTTCCCAGGAACTGCAGTCCCTCATGCAGTTAAAGGGGCCAGCGGACTACTTAGGGAACTAGGAGTAGCATGGCTCTCAAGTGCGCCTCTGTGCCATTCTTGCGGCCGGCTTTTTTGGCAGGCCCTGACAGATTACCGGGCCGAGCTCCGGGATGACCCAATCATCAGCACGCACTTGGCCAAGCTGTATGACAATTTACTGGAGCAGAACCTGATCCGAGTCATTGAGCCTTTTTCCCGGGTACAGGTAAGAGCCCTTTTGGGGACTCCACCTCTTCTCTGGAGAGGAGGGGGTTTCAGGCCAGGAATCTTCCCTGCATCCCACACCCATCCATGGTAGGAGGTGCCGGTGGGCAGGGGGCCGCCAGGAGTTTGGGATTCTTGACAGGGAACAAGGGCCAGGGAGAGGGATGCCAGGGGTAGAAGCGGTTGAGATCACCCCTGCTTGTATTCAGCACAGCTGCCTCCTTGCTTTTGTGGTCACCACCCATGTGGTCAGTGTTTTCTTTTCTGGGTGTGTGGGACGGGAGTGCATTTACTGTGTGTGGTGCCGAAGGCAGATGGGTAGAGCACAAGAGACCTAAGCACGGCCGAAGAGAATCTGGACCTGTAGAGACACTCAGCGGGGTTTTGAGATACAGCAGTCTCCACCCCCACCCCCTTATTAAAGCAAAGATAAAACTTAAATGTTGGTGTCTCTTTACTTTCCTTTTAGATCGAACACATATCTAGCCTCATCAAACTCTCCAAGGTAAGGAGTCCCTGAGCATGTCTTGGGTGTGGCGGGCAAAGGGGTGTGCGGAGGCTCTGGTGTTTATACTCAGCGGGCCTCGGAGGGCTCCCAAGCTTCTCAGTGGGGAATGGGCACTGTGGGTGTGGCGCTGGAGTTGCATTGTTGCTGTTTTGTTTCAGTCTCTGCCCTAAGACCCTTTTAGACGAGGCGCTCACTGTCGGTGTGGTGTCTGACTAGTGGGTACTGGTCCCTTTAATCAAGTGCTTTGATTTTAGGCCGATGTGGAAAGGAAATTATCACAGATGATTCTTGACAAGAAATTTCATGGTGAGTAACAGTCACACAGGCAAGGGGGCTGGTGGTGCTGATCAGTGGTTGAAGAGGCTTCATGTTCTTGTTTATCTCGGGAGATGTTCCCTTTGCTTCACCTGGCGGTTTCCTGGGATGAGCGTGCCTAATAAACACGTACAAAGGGAACAGCGAGATGCATTGTTTCCCTTCCTTTCTGGAGAAATGAGGCAGCTAGGGAGAGGGTGATTCTCAAAATGCTCTTGCGTCTAATCCCTTCTTTTACATGGGTTGCCCTTGTGTTTCCTGCAGGGATCTTGGACCAGGGGGAGGGTGTCTTGATTATTTTCGATGAACCCCCAGTAGATAAGACTTATGAAGCTGCTCTGGAAACAATTCAGAACATGAGTAAAGTAGTGGATTCTCTCTACAACAAAGCCAAGAAACTGACATAGGTGAGTGCTGGCTTCTGGACCAGGCGGGGCGGCATCGTCTCCGGCCTGTTGGGACTGAAAGCCTCCTGGCGGCCGCTCAGCTCCCCGAGTGACGCTGCTCTGTCTTCTCTTACAGAGTTGGATCTGTAGCGGTCCTTTGGAGAGTGTGTGTGGCGGGAGAGTGAAACCTTTGGGGAAAATGCTAGGAGATTCGTTTTTTTTTGTTCTACTTTTCGCTCGGAAAGTTTTTAAATCCTCATTTGGTGCATCTGTATTCCAGCCAATAGGTGTGCCAGTTTTCATGTAATCTTTACTGGCCCAACTTGGGAGTGGGGACATTGCTTAAAAAAAAAGAAAAAGAAAAAAAAAGGTTATTCCAAATAAAAGGAAAAAGGCTTACACTACCTAAAGCTGTGCTCTCTGCCTCCTGGGAGAGGGCCGCCAGCTGGGCACCCTGCCGGCCGCCGGGGCTCCTGGTCCACCTGCGGGGCTCCGCCTCTCCTCCTCTTCAGAATTGGGTGTTTGCCTAACCATCGAAGCAACGACTTTTTATTCTGTTTGTACTGAACCAAAACAACTGTGTATAGACTGCTAGTTTCTTTTTTATTTGAAATGAGGCGTTTTGGTGTTCTTTCCCCTGTCATATGGCCTGTCCACCCACCTTTCCTCCAACAACGGCCCCAGCAGACTGGCCGAAGTCCCGCTGCCGCCGCCCCAGCAGCCGCCACAGCAGCAGCGGCGCAGCTGCACGCCGACCTGTGGAGGAGTGGGGACGAGGCCAGGAGCTGGTGTCCGCCACGGCCATGCGGGGAGCGGCGTGGGCCCTCCGGGGGCCTGCTGTGCATGTGGCTCTTTTTAACCCAGTAAACTAGATTAGACGTCAGTGTTTTAATTGCCCCTGTCCTCTGCTCTTTCTCTCTTTCCCCTCTCTACCAGAAGACCTTCCCGGTCTCTCTCCCTTCCTCCTCCCCCCCGTGGGGAAGTCAGGCTGTCTGACATCCATTAGCTTCTCTCCCTGTCGCACTCCTCCTCCCCTGCTGGCAGATGGGTTTGCTCCTTTTTTAAACCGAGTGTCGGAACTGAGACTGTGCGGTGTGGGTTTTTATTTTTTTAAGTTGGGTTTTTGAGCAACCTCATGTCCCCTTCCTGGGGAGCGTTACTGGCCTCTTAGAAGTTGAGGGGTAGGAGGGGCGCACTGGGTGTCAGCATGCTTTCCTCACGATGAAACAGCAAGGCTTGGCGCTCAGCTCCGTGTCCTCCTCCTCCCGTCTCTCTGCCCGGCTCTCTGCCCGTCTCCCTCCTCTTCCTTCTCACTGGCCTCCTTCGTCTCTCCTTCCCTTTCTCAGATTATCCTTCCAGGTTTTCGGAATAAATTTATATTTTGTAAAAGGATTTTGTTGTACTGGGTTTGGCATCCTCACTGAATCTGACTGCCTTTTATTTTCCTCTCCCAAATCAGGATTTTGTTCTCCGCGTCTCTCCCCATCATGTCCAGTCACTGTTTTGGTTTTGGCACCATCACTATCAAATGTACAAACGGTTCTTGCAAACCAACACCAGGTATATCTGATGTTCAGATGAGTTCCAATAAAAACATTTTTTTTTTCAAAAAGTGTCCTTCCTTGAGTGCTGGAGGGCTTCCATCCATGCAGACAGCTGTGTGTAGCCCTTTGAGGCTGGCCGAAGCTGTACTGCCTGATTCGCTTCATGGGAGACCTTTAGATGCGGGATAAAGTGGAAGGCATGGGGATGAGTCCTGGGGCGGGAAGTGGTGCTCGGGTATCTTCATGTCTTTCCAGGGCAGTGGGGGTTTGGGTATGTGCATACCTGTAGTCCTTAGCCTGCTTCCCGTCTACACGATGAGGATGGCGCTTCCATGGTAGGTGATTGTGGTTGTATGTGGTTGCGTTTCCATTTGGAATCTGTAGAAGCAGTGTTGCCACACTGCCCCTCAGACCCCGCGAATGGTTCTGCAGGGCTCTGGGGCCACTGGGAGGGAGGGCTGAGCTCTAGCTGCCAACTACTTTGGTATGAGCAGTGCTGCTGTTCTCTCTTTTGCAGATTGTATCTGTAGAGTTTTACTTGCAGGAAAAGTTTTCCTTCAATAAAGGACTTTTTAAAAAAGATTCCAAGGGTACCTATGGAGCTGGAGCACAGGGAAGGGGTTTCCCATGCCGAGGGCAGCTCCAAAGAGCTTAGTTTGGTGGTGGTGGCCGCGGTGGCAGCAGCCCTGCCGTCCACTCGCTCCCATTGCAGGTCTGATGACGTCCTGTAGACCTCTGTCCCGTGGGTAGCCCACGAGCCACACGTGGCTGTTGAAGCTATTGAATGTGGCAGGTTGGAACTGGGATGCACTGTGGATGTAAACCCAGGCCTGACTTGGAAGACTTAGTACGAAAAGAATGTAAAATAGCTCAACCTAATTTTTATATGTTGGAATATTTTGAGCATTATTGGGTTAAATAAAATATGTTGTTATTAAAGTTCACCTGTGTCTTTTTTTTTTTTTTTAATGTGGCTACTAGAAAACACCCATGTGGCTTGTATTTGGCTCATACTGCAGATTTTTTTTTGGACAGTCCTGCTCCAGACCTCCAGGGTGGCTTCCAGAACTCCAGACCTCAAATAGGCTGGGTCTAGGCACAGCTGAGAGGGTGGCCTGGGCCCGGCTCACTCACCTCGGGACCCTTTCTGGCACCAGCCTTCCTGGTGCCAGGGCTTCTGTGTCAGTAAGATCCTGACGATGTTGGCAGCAAAGGCTGAGGCCTTGACTCTGGAGCTCTGCTGCTGGAAGGGTTATGTAATCGGTGCTGCGCAGAAGGGCCACTAGGGGCTGCTCTGTGATCCCTGGAAGAACAAAGCGCAACTTGCTCAGGAGCTAGGGCTCAGCCTCGCTTTATTTGGAACCCCTTCTGGAAGCTAGTTGGCTAGGTCCCTGGCCTCCCTCGTGGTGCTACGGGAGGGGGCAGTGCAGAGGGCAGGGACTCTCCTGTGATACACAGCAGCCCAGCTCAGCAGTGCGGATGACAAGCAGGTTGGCCCGGCCTGCAGCTCGAGATAGGCTATAGGATAAATAGGCTGATTGATGGGGGTGGGATTTGGAGATCTTCCCAGCAGTTCTTTGAAGAAAACAGCTTTATCATTCAGCTGGGCCTGCCTCCTGGGTCCCTGATCCGGCCATTTCTGGCAGATTATTGCCCTTCCTCACCTTGCATTTGGAGCTGTGATAGAAGCTTGGGGGTGGGGAGTGGGGGCATGGCAGGCTAAGTGAGCAGAACTGCGTGGTGCCTTGAGACAGGCAGCGCAAGCACGGCTTGGGTGGATGGGTTCCAGACAGCCTCTCCCTTCACAACAGCTAGCTAGTGGGCTGGCGACGCTATCCCATTCATGCCTTGTTGCAAATATGACATTGTCTTTGACAAGTGTGAGGAAGTTGGGATAATTTTGCCATGAGCTCTTGTTGAAGGTGCTGGGGAAAAGCTGGCCAAAGGCAAGGGAGGACACCAGAGTGTGGCCAGGCTGGAAAAGGGCCAGACAGATGCGTGCTTCCTTGGTTTGGAAAAGGGAGCGGGGTGAAAGGGAGCTTGGCACTACCCACCATGAATCGGAATATCCAGAATTAAATTTGTAGGGACAATGGTTCTAAGGGGCGATTACAGCCATGGTAACAGGCATAATGCTCTAGCTGGGTAGTTTAGTTGGTTAGAGCATCATCCTGAGACACGAAGGTTGTGGGTTCAATCCCAAGTCAGGGCACACATAAGAATCAACCAAGGAATGCATAATAAGTGGAACAACAAATCCGTGTTTCAAATCAATAAACATTTTTAAAAAATTATTTTAATTGTTCAAGTACAGTTTTCTGTCTTTTACTCCCATCCCAGTCCACCCCCACAGTGCTCCCCACCTCCCTCCCATTTCCACCCCCCTTAGTTTTTGTCCATGTGTCCTTTATACTTGTTCCTGTGACCCCTTCCCCTTTCCCCCTGAAATTCCCTCCCCTCTCCCCTCTGGTTACTGTCAGCCTGTTTTCTGTTTCAATATCTTTGGTTCTATTTTGCTTGCTTGTTTGTTTTGTTGTTTAGGTTCCTTTTAAACAGTTTCTTTAAAGAAATAAATCTAAGCATATTCTGGGACATGAGAAGCACTTAACCTTCGTATACATCAGAATATAGAAAAGGCAATGTGGAAACGGCCAACTCGGGAACTGGGCTTCTCCACCAGGGGCTGGAGATAAAAAGGCTGGGATTCAGCTTTGACTAAGTCATTGGGCCAAAGGACCTGAAGGAAATTTCGTAGGGCTTCTGACTATGGAAAAGAAGGGTTGATCAGACCTCCATTTGAAGGGAGAGGGGGCTTGTACATTGAGGAACATTCAGAGGGAGGACATGGAGCCAAGGAGCCTGCCTTTATCTTCGAAACTAACAGGTTTTGTGCATGTTTCTGAAGGGCTGTGGGAAGAAGTAGCCCTGTGGGTACAGAGCCATGCGTTTTCTACTATACAGTCTCCTGAAGCTTTCAATTGCCACTGCTGATGGAGAGATCTCTGAGTAGTACATAAACAAATTCCAGTACTTTCTGATGTGGCATTGCTCTAAATGATAACCAGATTTCTGTTCTGCTTAGGGCCGTCGTCAGAGCTGGCCCAGGCTGACAGGCTGGGGTGGGCCGGGAGTCGGGGAACTGGACGTTCTCCTCATTTCCGCGTTGCCACTTCCTTACCCCTTGGTCCATAGGTGGTCATTTGAATTAAGATACACTTCCCAAGTTTGTGGTCAAATCTGAATCAATCTCCAGAACCGAACTAAAAGAATAACAAATGAAGGACTGGATTCTTGTCTGTGAGGGCAGCAGTTCCTAACTGAACCAGAATTTTACTCGACATTTACAAAATTTTACCTGCACCAAGTTCAAATTATACATCTTTAGCATGAAAAACATTTAAACCAGTTGATCAGGGGCTGGTTGGGGAAGGAGTTGCTTCAGTTTTACTACAGGAAATATGAGGGCGAGTGGAAATTTCGAGGTCACATATGTGATAGGCTTAGTACTGGCTCACCTCTGGGGCAAGGGCCGGGCAGGGGCCTCAGGTTGGTGTGGTGGGATAGCCGGTCGCTGTTTGTGGAAGAGCCCAGAACCGCCTGCTATTTAGCCTGGATTTCTAAGACCCACCTGGCCGTGAGCCTGGGGTGGGGGAACGGAGGTCCGGGACGGGAAGGAACTGAAACCGATGGGGACAGTCCGCTCAGCATGCTCGTGGTACTTAAAGCGGCCTCAGCAAAGGTTTCACCTCTCCGGGCCTTCCTCCCAGAGGTCCTTCCCAGCTTCTTTTTCGGGGGACGAGGATGTTAAATGGAAGGAGGGAGCTCTGGGCCGCGGCCTCCATACGTCGGTTCTCCTAAGGCCGGGTAGCAGCTTCAGCCAGGGTTGACCCCACGTCGCCGGGGCGGGGACTGCAGGGAGCGCCCCCGCGGTCCGCAGCTGCGGGCGCCGCGGCGGGAACAAAGACAGCACGTGTCTGGGCGGGGCGGCGGGCGGGGTCGGTCTCCGGCCCCGCCCTGGCGTTTCCCCACCGGCCTGAGCTCTCTTGCGACCCGGGGGGCAGTGGGGTGGTGGAGGTGGTGGTGGTGGTAGTGGTGCTGCTGCTGCTGCTGTTGCTGTTGCTGTTGCTGCTGCTGGAGCGGCGGCGAGCTGTGCCGGAGGGGACCGCCCCGGGGGCGGGGCTGGCGCCGCGGGTACCCACCGCCTTAGGAGCCCCGGTCCTCGCAGGGGCGCGGCGAGTACAGGCGCCTCGGGCTCGCGGCCGCATCCCCGCAGGCACCGCGCACGCGGCTCCTGTTGCGGACTGAGGCAGCCCCGGCTCCCGGGCAACACCAGGCCGGTCCGCGCCGGCACGTGGGCCGCGCGCGCTCCCGAGAGGGAGATCGCTGAGGTGCGCGCCGGAGCGGGAGCGCGGCGGCGGCGGCGGCGAAGGCGGCCGAGCGGGGGGCGGGGCCGCGGCGCCTGCAGAACCTTGGACAGTAGCTCCGGAGCCGCCGCCGCCGCCGAGCGCGAGCCCCGCGGAGCCCCGGGACCGAGGCGCGCATTGCGGAGGGCGCTGAGCGCAGGAGCCACCGCCTGCCGGGTAAGCCTGCTGCCTCGGGGAGCCAAGGCCAGGGTCGGGGCCGCGCGCGGGGTCGAGGCGGGGGTTCTCTCCGGGGGAGTCCGGAGCTCAGCGGTAGGGGCGGGCGGGGGTGCCGCAGTGGAGGCGGCCGGGGTCCCGGAGCCCGGGGAATGCTCGGGTAGGGGGCTGGGGGTCAGGTCCACGGGGTCCACGAGGCCGGGGGCAGAAGCTCGGCGCGATCCCCGCCTGGTGCTGAGAACCATCTTGTTTTCCACGCAGAGCCTAAGGGGCAGCACGCGTCCCGGGGAGCGCCCTCGCATCCTCTCCGAGGCCGCCGCGGGCTCGGTGAGCTGTTTTTTCCCTCGGGCCGGCAGGCTGGGCGCGCAGGAGCGCGAGCCCCCGCCCGACGCGCAGCGGCACCATGGGCACGGTGCTGTCCCTGTCCCCCAGCTACCGCAAGGCCACGCTGTTTGAGGATGGCGCCGCCACGGTGGGCCACTACACGGCCGTGCAGAATAGCAAGAATGCCAAGGACAAGAACCTGAAGCGGCACTCCATCATCTCCGTGCTGCCTTGGAAGAGGATCGTGGCTGTGTCGGCCAAGAAGAAAAACTCCAAGAAGGTGCAGCCCAACGGCAGCTACCAGAACAACATCACGCACCTCAACAATGAGAACCTGAAGAAGTCGCTGTCGTGCGCCAACCTGTCCACCTTCGCCCAGCCCCCACCGGCCCAGCCGCCTGCCCCTCCTGCCAGCCAGCTGTCAGGCTCCCAGACCGGGGTCTCCTCCTCCGTCAAGAAGGCCCCGCACCCCGCCGTCACCTCCGCGGGGACACCCAAACGTGTCATCGTCCAGGCGTCCACCAGCGAGCTGCTGCGCTGCCTGGGCGAGTTTCTCTGCCGCCGGTGCTACCGCTTGAAGCACCTGTCCCCCACGGACCCTGTGCTCTGGCTGCGCAGCGTGGACCGCTCGCTGCTTCTGCAGGGCTGGCAGGACCAGGGCTTCATCACCCCGGCCAACGTGGTCTTCCTCTACATGCTCTGCAGGGACGTGATCTCCTCCGAGGTGGGCTCCGACCATGAGCTGCAGGCCGTGCTGCTGACCTGCCTGTACCTCTCCTACTCCTACATGGGCAACGAGATCTCTTACCCGCTCAAGCCCTTCCTGGTGGAGAGCTGCAAGGAGGCCTTTTGGGACCGATGCCTGTCTGTCATCAACCTCATGAGCTCCAAGATGCTGCAGATCAACGCTGACCCACACTACTTCACACAGGTGTTCTCTGACCTGAAGAACGAGAGTGGTCAGGAAGACAAAAAGCGACTCCTCCTGGGGCTGGACCGGTGAGCCCTGTGGCCTGCATCATGGCTCAAGGATTCAGTTCACTTACAGACACTTAGTATTCAACAAACCAGATTGTATGTACCGTATGTGTCCAGCAAAGCCACCGAGGGCCACTCCCGGCCCACCTTCTCTCCTTGGGGTTTTCTCCAGCCCTGCCAAGAACTTGGGTCACTTTTGAACTCCTGAACCTTGTGGAAACCCAGGAGATGTATTCAGAGCCACCCAGGTCCCTGACCACCTACTTTGGGGGATTCAAAGGACTGACTTGCGTTTGCCACCTGCGCCCTTGCTGGACCAGGGCAGGTGAGGCTGTCTGCTGCTCCTTGTACTGGAGCTGGGGAGGTGCCTCTAGTGCGTTGGCCTAGGGAGGAATTGGTGCTCCTGGTTGGGGGCCCTTTTCTGGCTCCTGCTTTGGGTTGTCCATTCCCCCAGAGGCCCCTGGAGCAGCCACCCTGACTGAGCCGCACGTGGGGTTGTGAGGCAAGATGCTTCCTTAATCCAGGAGCTGCCGGCCTGGTGCAAAGGTCCCGTCCTGTTGTTTGGCTGCCCACAGCCCTGGTTTGCTCTTTTTTCTTTTTTAGGGAGAAGGGCTTTCCTTTAGTGGAGACACTGAGCTTGCCTCTCAGTCCCCTGTCCCCGCTCCCAACCATGTTGGCAATGAGCTGGTTTGACTCATTATTTTTTTTTTGGGTCCTGGCTAAAGAGGTGGGGTGAAGCTTGGGGCCACTCCTTTCCTGGTGAGTGTTTCGTTTGGATAATGCAGCTTAGTCACCCCGTGGTGAAGGCCAGGGCCGCTGCAGGTGTCTGTCATCAGCAGCCTGCCTTGTGGGGGTGCCGTGCCTGAGACCGAGCCAGGGCCCGCACAGCGCCTAAGGCCTAAGAACGTAATTGTTCTGCAGAGCTCGGGGGTGTGGTGTGGTAATGATATACCCCTGCCCCCACCCGTAGCCCTTTTCATTCAAAGCTGTTTCCAGACAGTTCTGAAGACGAAGCCTTGCCCTGCGAGGCTGAGCGAGACAGCTGGATCTCGGAGACAATTACCAGACGGGAGTGGGACTCCTCGTTGCTTTGGAAGCCGCTGATTCTGCAGCTGAGCATTTGCAGCTGCTGTTTTCGGTTTCCACCGTGGTTGCTGTGAAAACACATGATGGTACTTAATCAATTTTCTTTCTAAATCTCCCAGATTGGTGGCTTGGGACTTGGGAGAGGACCAAGAGAAGGGAGTGAGTCTTCTTCCACGGCCCATCACTCTGGCTTTGGGGAACAAAGACCAGTGTGAAGGCTACAGAGAATTCTCTCTTCCCAGTTCCCCAGGGAGTGCTGGGATGGGGGGCTTAAGGGGAGGCCAGGGGTCATTTTACATAGGATTAGGTCCCAGGTGGCTGCCGATTTTTCAGCACAAGCACTACTGAAATTCACATAAAAAGGAACAAGCTGTGAAATTGAGGACCGGGTTCAAGCAGCCTGGAGCGGAGCCCGCCGCCGGTGGTACGCCCCCGTGGAAGGAAGAGGGCCCGCCCCTGCGTGCAGGAGAGCACTGGCCCCAGCTGTGCCGCGAGGCCCATGCCAGGCCATTTCCGGGGCTGCCGGCTCATCTGATGCAGGGCTGGAGGGACCTGCTGCTGCTGGCACAGACTTCGCTGCGGTGCCTCTTCTCTGCTGGGTTGTCACAGGTCGTGTCTGTTCAGAGCCTGTCACCATGGGTGACCTGAGTGAGGTAGGAGGCCCAGTGGGGCAGTGGGCCCCGACGGCATGGAAGAGGGTGGTTCGGTGCCGAGTCTCAAGAGGAGGGGCACGTGTTTGCAGTCACTCGTTCGGCTGGCTGAACGTGGCCTGAAACTGTGGGGTTAAGTTGCATCCACAGGATTGCAGTTTTGTGTGTTTCCTTCTCTTTCTACATATTTATTTTTTTGTTTTTTTGGAGGCGGTGCAAATTTCAGGAGTGGTGGGGGACTAAGGAAATAACTCTAGTTCCACCAATGTGAATGGAGCCTGTTGTGTTCCCCTCCCTCCCCTTGCACTGGTCATCAGTGTTGTGTAAAGGAACTGATACACTTGAGTGTGCAAGCAATGAACCCATTTGACATGCTGCTATGAAGACTACTTTTAGAACAACAACAACAAAAAAAGAAAAAACTAACTGACAAAAAAAAAAACCCTTTATTCTTTAACTGTTGCTTTTACAGTGATATTGTGCATGCAGACCAGGAGCATTTTGTGTCTTAAGAAAAATAATCTTAGAACAGATGACTGTGAAAATTACACCCGTGCACAGAACGAGTCACAGGAATAATAGTTCAGGATTTGGTTTTTCTCTTTCTTGTAAAGCTGAAGGGTTGATATATTCTTTCCATGCAGTTATTAGAATTTAGTTTCGTTCCAACAGTTGTTAAACTTGCAATGAAAAGAAAATGTGCCATTTTTTTCACTCGGAGATTTTCATAGCTGTATATTTGAAACTGCTAATTACGCAACGTGCGATGTATGTTGTTTTTTAGTGCAATTTCTTCTGTAGCTATTCTTTGACCAAACTGTGGGTATTGTTGATATTAATTTATATTTGTCTCATTTTGTATGTATGTGTAGTGTGTTTGTAAGTGTGTGTGGTTTATAATCTGACAAGGTCATGGAGCTCAGTTTGGCTGTAATTTAATTCCCCTTCCCTTATTTTTATTTATTTTTGTACCGTGCTGGTTAAATAAAATGCACTGACCATCCATTACATAGACCTCTTTGTGGGCACATCATTCATGAGTAGGCTGGGGGCCCCTTTTATAAATGATTCCTGCACTCCGAACCTAATTGGATTCGCCTTATGGGGGAGGGGCGAGGGCTTAGCGAGCAGTGTGTGTGCCGGTGTTGAGGTGATTAAGAAAGCAGTTCAAGTTGAGCCAACTCGGTTCAGCTGCCCCGGGTGGGGCAGGAGCGGCTCCCGCGGCCTGGCCAGGCCCAGGCTCGGCCCGGGGAAGGTGAGGCCGGCCGAGCCAGCGTTGCTGCTGGGGCACCGGATCTTGACGCCGTTTGTGGAGTTCGGCGCCAAGGCTGCTGTCCCCCGTGTGTCCTGGGCCTGGCTCTGCCCAGTCCCCACTGCCCAGAGGTGCCCAGACCAGCAGGAGTGGCGTCCTTGAGGCCCAGCCCTGGAGTTTCCAGATAAGCCCGTGACTGTGCAGGGATGGGCCCCCACTCTGGCTGGACAGGTATTCCTCAGGGACACTGGGTTCCGTCCTAGACCAGCATAACCAAGGGGGTGCTGCAATCAAACAAGTCATAATCTCTTTGCTGGTGGAGGGTCTTACCTTCAGTGTGTTGAAAATGCTGTACTTGAGAGGGAAAAACACACAAATGGTTCGCTTGTAAGCACAGTGAAGCGAGCCAATGAAGTGAGGTAGGCCTGTAGTGGTCCCGCCCCACTCTGCCAACAGCCTGGGCCTCAGGCTGGCGGGCTGGTGTGGGCTCGGTCCCTGCCGGGCCGGCACCTGTGGAGTGGAGCTGCCCTGGGCACCAGAAGGCAGTTCTGCTCAGGTGGCAACCTGGCAGCTGTCAGCCTTGCGATCAGGAGCCCCCGATTTCCCGAGGGCGTCTCCCGTGGTCTGAGTCACAGAGTGCACTGCACGTTCTCTCCCACCGAGGCCGAGCGGCCTCCTGTGGCTGCAGGGCCCTTGGGTGCTAGGGCCTGGCCTTGCTTGCCTGTAGCTTCCCCACCCTGAGAAGTCCTGATTTCTCTGTCACTCGCTCATGCTCTCACCACCCCCAACCGGCCGCCCATCACTCAGACCTCTTCCCCAGCGGCAGCTGCAAGAGCCCGAGCCTTTCCTTTATGAATACGAGTTGGAGTTTCGGTCAACACCACAGCTCTGGACTCGGAGTCCAGCACAAGGGCCTCAAAACGACGGGCGGGAAGGCCTGGACTGCACTCCACTGCCTCCCCCACCCGCCCTCACTCCTTCCCACGGCTTCCTTCTGGCTTGCTGGCAATACTTGTATTCAGAAGGCTCAGGTGAGTGATCTCCCACTTTACCTTATTTGTGTTCAATGCTCCCTTCCGTCCTCTGGGTAACAGCTGACTTTGTACCAGCTAAAATGTTACAATTATAGCTCGAGTTTTCAATTACAGAAAAGCTGAACACCTTTAAAAATAAGATTTAATGCTTTATTGCTCTTGATGGTAAATCAAAATATGCTTTAGAAATAGAGTTAATTTAATGGAAAATAGGAATATATGCACCAAACCATAAACTGCATTTAATTAAATCCAGAGAAACACTTCATTGCGTCCAGTCTGTGTCCTGCTTGCCCCTCGGCACCCTAGCAGTGTCCCCGTGGTCTCGCCCCGGATCCCTGGCCCTCCTTCGGTTGCCACCCTGACCTCTCCTAGGATGTCACCAAGACGTGCTTGTGTCAGCCGGGGGCCCTACGGCCCTCAGCCGGGGGCCACAGGCGATGTTGAAAAGCGGGAGGAAGGGTCCCAAAACCTCCTCCTCCTCCTCCCTAGCCCCTGGAAGGCGCTCATTTGGCATGTTCCATTTTGGTGTGTCTAAAACATACGTGTGCGTGTGTCTAGTATGAAGCAACAAGTCTGGGGGGAAACGTGGAGTGGAGAGGCAAGGTTCCAGTTACGTTGGGTTCCTTAGTATCAAGGTGCTTGGCAAAACGACGAGCGTCACTAACCTGGGCGGGTGGCGCCGCTGTGCTGGGCTGTGCGGGCAGCTGGCTGGGCGTTGCGTGAGCAGGTTTCCCAGGACAGGGCGCCAGCAGGGCTCCTGTTGCAACCTGCACACGGCATGCGCGTTCGCCAGCCCTGGGAGGCAGGGGCGGGGGTGCAAACGAGACCCCCACCGCTGGGCCCACCTGGGGCGAGCCAGGTGGCCGTGCCAGGCACCGGGTGAGGCACGGAGGCTGCGTTCAGGCACGTGGTGTGTTTTGTGGGGTCAGGGTGACAGGATGAGAGCATGGGGGGGCAGGGGCAGCACATGTGGCAGGAAGTGGAGAAACGTCGGCATGTCCCTTGTACACCCTGCTGGGCTCCCCTCAGCCCCTCCACCACACAAGGTGCCCAGCGTCTCTTCTCCTTTCCAGGCTCCTGGCAGGGAGGCCCAGGCAGCCCAGAGGTTCACGGCGTCCCCTCCAGCTGAGACGTGGGAGGAGAGTGGTCGCAGGAAGGCATCTGAAGGCATGTGCTGGGCAGAGACTGGCAAGGCGGTGCGGCTCTCCTGGCCTGAAGTCTGTGTGCCCAGCAGCCAGGGGCTGTGGGGTGGGTGGGCACCCTGGCCTGGCCTGCAGTGCCAGGACCCCACGCTCTGTTGGCGCGCTCTCCACTTCCCAAGGTTCTGCGTGCTCCCGTCCCGGTCGTAGGTCTCCACACAAGTGCGAAACGTGTCAGGAGGGGAGACTTCCAAACCCACGCCCCCTGCAACTCCATTTTCTCGTTAGTGTTCCCGACATGGAAGTGGGCACAGAGGACACTATCTGATCAGCAACCTTGCAAACTGCAAAAGACAGACGCCTGCAGGCCTGGGCTGCACGGGTGGAACGCCCCTCAAAAGCAGCCCCACGGCCCTCTCCCAGAGAGGCAGCCCGGGGCGGCGGTTCTGCCAGCCACTGGTCCTGGGCTGAGGGGCTGGTCCCGCAGGTGAACCTGCTCACCTGGCGGCTTTGGCTGGCTGCTGGGGAAACAAGGTCCACTGAGGGGCTGAGACGCTCCCTGGGCCAGCTCACGGGGGCTGCGGTCACCTTGGGGGACGAGGATGGGCTCGTGGAGAGAGCAGGGCTACCTTCCCAGCTCATCTCCACCCACCTCCCTGGAGGAGCATGTCTTTGGTTGGGACAACTGTGCCCTGGGCCCCCCACCCCCACAGGGTCAGCAGCTGGTCACTGGGTCAAGGCACACTGATGTGACCTGGCCAATCCAGGGAGGCCTTCACCCACTGAAGGCACCATCAAGTCGCCTCTGAGGTGAGATGTGGTCTGGATGCCAGCCCAGGGCTCTGGGACAGGTTGTCGGGGGTCTTTGGTTTGTTGACTGGGGACCGTGGACAGTTGGGACAGGGGACGATGGAGACTGGGGACAGAAAGCCAGGAAGAAGACCTCAGGGGAGGGGCCTGAGAGAAGGCAGCGAGGGCCCCTCCCTGAGCAGGGGCCTTGCGAGCTGATTTCTAGTGGGCAGTAGCAGGGGTCAGCGATTAGACCAGGACCCGTGAGGCCAAGCGGCGGCCCCTGGGGCGAGGGTCAGTTCCCGGGCACGCTGAGGATGAAGCCCGAGCGGTTCTTGGTGAAGTCGGGCTGTGGCTGGTTGAGCCGCGTCTCCACGGAAACAGTGCACTTCTTCCCGTGGAGGCTGCACTGCACAGGGTTGGTGACGTTGACTTGAAGGTGGCGCTTCTCACTAAAAGAATCGAAAAGGAAAAGACCATGCAGGCAGTCAGTAGGCAGCCAGAGGGAGGGGAAGTTCCTAGGGCCCGTCACTGGCCAAGCTCCCGTGGGCCTCACGGGGGTGCCAGGGGATATGGGTGCCCTAGGGGATGTGGGCACTGGAGGCCTTGAGAAGCCCCAGGAGGGGTGAGGACAGGGAAGGCCGGGCTGGGCGGCAGCCTCGCACCCAAGCCTCAGACTGCAGAGGGGCTGGAGTTCTGGCCTTGGGCCCTCGCCGGGCTCCAGAGAAGCCTGCCTGCGGAGCCGGACCAGAGCAGGGGAGACGCGGTGGAACCACAGACACCAAGTCCCGGCCTGAGACCTGAGTCCTGAGTCCCTTGGGCTACAGTCCCTTGGGCAGGGGGGCTTGTCACGAGGTGCCTGGGATTCTGAGGCACAATTATTTTTCGGTTGTCTCCGGTGCAACAGGGAGCCCTGGGAGGCTCTGTGAGGGGGTGAACGGAGCCTTCCCGGCACACTCCCGGACCAGAGAAAGGTCCTCGGGGAGTCCTGCCTCACCCCTGCCGGTCACAGGCACCAGCGGTTCCAACTGGCCTGACTCGTTTCCCCTGGTGCCTCTCAGACTGGCTTTGCCCGGAGCTCCAGGCCGCTCTGCTGGACCCCACGGCCCAGATGCAAGGTTGGCCCCATGTGAAGCCCTGGGGCCTGCGCCTGCTGCCGCCTGAAAGGGCTCAGCCAGCGCTCCAAAAGGGGTCCGCGCGGGGAAGGCTTTGGCGGGGGCTGGTGAGGCTTGGAGCACCTGCAGAGTAGAAGCAGCCTCCTGTTCCCCAGGTCCTCACACCGCCCGAATGCACCGCAGAAGCGGCTTATTTTAAGACCCGAGAAAATCGACGCAATAGGCTGGCACCTCCGCTGCTCACACGCGCGGGCAAAGCCCCACACCGCACCCGCACCCGGGCCGCACCCGCAGCGTTCCCAGCGCTGGGCGGGGGAGGAGCAGGGCTGCAGATGGGGCGCGCCCGCTCTGCTCTGTGTGCGTGGACGCCTTCGTGTCTCTGGGGGCGCGACTGGGGCGTGGAGAGGCTGGCCGGCCAATGCCTGCGGGGCTCCCTGGACCATTGTCGCTCGTGATGAATACCGAATGCCAAGTGTCCGCACCGCAGGGGGCAGGCGGGCTGGGGCCGGCAGGCGCTCGCTCCCGCCCAGCCTGGTGTCGCTTCCCTGGGCCCTGGTGAGCAGGAGGCGCTGTCGAGGCCCCAGGGGCCTGGGAGGCGCAGTCTTGATACCTTTTCCTCCCGCCCCGACTCGGGGCAACCTGTCCCGGCGGCAGGACAGCACTCAGGTGGTGGCGCCCCAGGGGGCCCAGCGCGCAGGCCCGTGGCGGCCAACGGGGTTCTCACGCCGGTGTCCCACCTGCTTTCTCATTCAACATGTCGCAGAGCGAGAAAAGGGGCACAGGCAGAGGCCCACGGTTATCAGGTGTGGGCACTAGGTACCTACCACTTAATGTCTAGTCAGCGGCGGCTAAAACCTTGGCTGAGACAGCTATTTTTAACCAGACTTGGACGTAAAAATAGCAGAGCCCATCAGAGGCGGGGGCTGAGGCGCTCCTCGTTCCCGCGGGAGCTCGGCCGCCCTGCGGGGGGTGGATGCGCGGCCCGGGTGCGCGGCCCTGAGGTCCTCCGGCCAGGTGCGCGCGAGCACCGCTGCCCGGCCTGCGGCCAGACCTGCCTCCAGGCCCTCGCTGCCCGCCCTCCTGGCCCTGGACTTTCCGTGCTGGGTCCCATGGTCAGGCAGCCTCCCCGCCTCCGGGTCGCTCGTGCTGGACTCGCACCCTGTGGGAGCCTTCTGACCCTGGCGGGGGCCTTCCCTTGCCGGGGCCTCCCGGTGGCTGTGCGTCCCTTTCGGGCACTGCGGGGGACAGGCTCTGGCTCTCCCTCCCCTGTGCCCGGAGCCCGGTACACGGGTGCACGCACGGCGGGTTCCGGAGCCACCTGCGGGCTCCAAGTCTTAGGGAAGGGGTTCTAGAAAAGGCCACGTTCCAAGTCAGCTCGACAAATCGGAGAGAGAAAACACAAATCACTATCCCGCCCCCGTGTTCGCACACTCAGAACATGCTCCTTTCAATCCAGTCCCTCTGACTCGAGACCCCTCAGGGGCCCGAGCGTGGCCCCTGACGGCCCCCTAGCTCCTGCTTTCGGCGCTGCGCGACTCGAAAACCGCGCTCCACCCTGGGGGCAGGGTTTGGGCTGGTGGGAAGACGAGCAGAGCAAACGGCTGTTGCAGAATGGCACCCACGATCGCCATGGCACCGCTTCACCTCAAAGGGAGCCCGCGGGTGGGGTTCGCAGGGTTACAAACGCTCCGAGGGACGCCCGCCCCAGACTGCTGTCCCCACCCTGCGGGGGGCGGGGCGGGGCGGGCAGAGCGAAGGCAGGCCAGTCCTCTGGGACACCCCAGCCCACAGACACAAGTAACTATCTTTGATTTGTTAAAAATATATAAAATTTCAGTATTACATTAGTTTTAGGTGTACGACAAAGCGATCAGACATTTATGTAACTTACGAAGTGAGCCCTCAGTCAGCCCACTACCCATCTGACACAACACGTGTTATTAAAACACCACTGAGGACTCGGATTCCCTGGGCGGCACGTCCATCCCCAGGACTGCCCGGCACTGGCAACGGGCCTCTCAGTGCCCGGCCTCTCCCACCCGGGCCCCCAGCCCCCCTCCCGTCTGGCAGCCGTCAGCTTTCTCTCTGTATGTGAGTTTGTTTTTGTTTTGCTAATTTTCCTTTTTAGATTCCACATGAGTGAAATCATACAGCATGTGCCTTTCTCTGGTGCATTTCATTCAGCACGGTGCCCTCCAGGCCCGTGCATGTTGTTGTGATGGCGAGATCTCATTTCTGTAATGGCTGAGTGGTGCCCTGTTGTAGACACCCACCATGGCCCCTCGGCGGACACAGGCTGCTCCCGTATCTTGGCTGCTGTGACTGATGCTACAGAGAACATGTATGTTTTCACACTAGTGTTTTGGATTTCTTTGGATAAATACCCTGAAGTGGAACTGCTGAGTCACGTGGTAGCTCCGTGTTCAGTTTCCTCGGGAACCGCCACTGTGCTATCCATGGCGGCACCAGTTCACGGTCACTGAGGACGGCCACTCGGACGGGTGCGGGCGGTGTCGCACTGCGGCTTTAACCTGCATCCCCTGATGACTAGTGACGTCGAACATCTTCTCATATGTCTCTCGGCCACCTGTGTGTCTTTCTGGGAGAAATGTCTCTTCAGGTTCGTGGACTATTTTTTAATAGGATTGTCTTTTTGATGGTCATTTGTATGATTTTATATATTTTTGGATATGAATCCCCTATTGAACGTATCATTGATGAATACCATCTTCCACTGAGTGGACTGTCTTTTTGTTTTGTTCGTGGTTTCTTTTGCTGTGTAGAAACTTTTTGGTGTGATGCAGTCCTATTTATTTATTTTTTAGTTTTTACTCCTTGCCTGAGGAGACAGATCCAAAAATAAATATTACTAGAAGTGATGTCACAGAGTTTACTGCCTGTTTTCTTCTAGGAGTTTTATGTTTTCAGGTCTTACACTTAGTCTTTAATCCACTTTGAGTTTATTCCTCTGTGCGATGTAAGACAGTGATACCTGCAAAAGAATGAAACTGGATTTGTCTCTAGTTTTCCCAACACCATTTAATGAATAGACTGTCTTTACTCCATTTTCTATTCTTGCCTTCTTTGTTATAGAATAACGGACAATATAGGCATGGGTTCATTTCTGGGCTCCATTCTGTTCCATTGGTCTTTGTGTCTGTTTTTATGCCAGTACTATGCTGTCTTGATTACTATAGTCTTGTAGTATAGTTTGATATCTGGTAGTATGATACCTCCAACTTTGTTCTTCCTTCTCAAGATGGCTTTGGTTATTGGAAGTCTTTTGTGAAACATGCTATCCGTATTTTGACATGGAGTGCACTGAATCTGTACATTGCTTTAGGTAGCAGGGACATTTTAATGATGTTACTTCTTTCTATCCATGATTACAGTGTATGCTTCCATTTATTTGTATCTTCTTCAGTTTGTTTCCTTAGTGTCTTACAGTTTTCTGAGTACATGTCTTTTACCTCCTTGGTTAAATTTATTCCTAGGTATTTCATTCTTTTTCATGCAATTGTAAATGGAATTATTTTTAAAATTTCTCTTTCTGGTAGTTTGTTATTGGTATATAAAAGTGCGACCAGCTTCTGAACATAAATTTTGTATCCTGTTACTTTATTGAACTCATTTATTAGTTCTACTAGTTGTTTTTTTTTTTTTTGTTGGTGGATTCTTTAGGATTCTCTCTATGTATGTCATCTGCAAATAAGTTTTACCTCTTCCTTTCCAACGTGAATGCCTTTTATTTCTTTTTCTTCTCTGATTTCTGTGGCTAGGACTTCCGATAGTATGCTAAATAAAAGTGGTGAAAGTGGACATCCTTGTCTTCTTCTTGATCTTAAAGGGGAAACTTCCAACTTTTCACCATTGAGTATGATGTTACCTGTGGGTTTGTCATATATGGCCTTTATTGTACTGAGGTATTGTTATGCTTCCTCCATCCCCAATTTGCTGAGAGTAATGACCATAACCAGATGTTGGATTTTGTCAAATGCTTTTTCTGCAGCTACTGCTACGATTATAGGATTTTTAGCCTTCATTTTTGTTTATGTGGTGTATTACATTAATTGATTTGCAAATATTGAACGAGACTTGCATCCTGGGAATAATCCCACTTGATCATGGTGTATGACCTCTTCAATGTATTGCTGAATTCAGTTTGCTAATATTTTGGGGGGATTTTTCCATATATGTTCATCAGGAATATTGCGTATAATTTTCTTTGTTATGTCTTTGTCTGGTTTTAGTATTAGGTTAATGCTGGCCTCATAAAATGAGCTTGGGAGCCTTCCCTTCTCTTGAATGTTTTGAAATAGTTTGATGATAGGTGTTAGTTCCTTGAGTGTTTAGTAAAATTCCTCTGTAAAACCATCCAGTCCAAGACTTGTTTGTTGGGAGATTTTTGATTACTGATTCAATTTCATCGGTAGTAAGGGGCCTGTTCAGATTTTCTGCTGCTTCTTTATTAAGTCTTGGAAGATTGTATGTTTCCAGGAATTTATCCATTTCTTCCAGGTTGTCCAATTTGTTGGCATATAACTGTTTGTACTATTTCCTTATAATCCTTTGTATTTCTGTGGTATCCATTGTCACTTCTTTTTCATTTCTGATTTTATTTATTCGGGCCTCTATTTTTCTTACTGAGTCTGGCTACAGTTAATTTTATCTTTTAAAAGAACCAGTTCTTGGTTTCACTGATATTTTCTATTCTTTTTTAGACACTATTCTGTTTATTTCCACTCTGATCTTTATTATTTTCTTCCTTTTCTTCCCTTTGGGCTTTTTCTTTTTTTAGTCCTTTGGTTGTAAAATTAGATTATTTATGATCCTTGTTTCTTGATAGGCCTATAATGCTATAAATTTTCCTCTTAGGATGGCTTTGGATGTGTTCTATAGATTTCTTCTTTGATCTTGTTGTTAACCCCATTCATTGTCTGGCAGCATGTTTATTTAACTTCCATATGTCTGTGTGTTTTTCAGTTTTCTCCTTGTAATTGATTTCTAGTTTTATACCACTAAGACTGGCGAAGATTTCAACCTTAAATTTATTGAGACTTGTTTTGTGGCCTAACATGTTGTCTATCCTGGAAAATGTTTCATGTGCCTTTGAAAAGAATGTATATTCTGCTGCTTTTGGGTGAAATGTTCCAAAAAATATCAACTAAGTCCATTGGGTCAATGTGTCATTTAAGGCCTCTGTTTCCTTGTCGATTTTCTATTTTTATTTATTTATTTTTATCCTCACCTGAAGACTTTTTTTTTTCATTACTTTTAGAGAGAGAGGAAGGGGAAGGGGGGAGATGGGGAGACAGAGAGAGAGAGAGAGAGAGAGAGAGAGAGAGAGAGAGAGAGAGAGAGAGGGAGAGAGGGAGAGAGAGAGAGAGAGATCAATTGATTTGAGAAAGAAACATCAATTGGTTGCCTTCTTATATGCACCCTGACTGGGGATCAAACCTGCAACTTGGGCATGTGCCCTAACTGGGAATTGAACCTGTGACCCTTTAATCTATGGGATGATACTCCCAACAACTGAGCCATACCAGCTTGGGCTCCTAATTGATTTTCTGTCTTGATGATTCATCCATTGATATCAATGGGGTGTAAAAGTCCCCTACTGTTACTGTATTACTGTTAAACTCTCCCTTTATGTCCATCAATATTTGCTTTATATATTTAGGTGCTCCAATGAAGATGCTTATGAGAGTTATATCCTCTTGTGGGACTGACTGCTTTATCATTATGAAAAGCCCTTCTTTGCTTTAAAAAATATTTTATTGATTATACTATTACAGTTGTCTCAACTTTTCCCTCTTTGCCTTCCTCTGCCTGGTACCCCTATTCCCTCCAGCAATTCCCTCCCACCCCTAGTTCATGTCCATGGGTCCTGCATATAAGTTCTTTGGCTTCTCCATTTCCTATACTACTCTTAATATCCCCCTGTCTATTTTGTACCTACCAATTATGCTTCTTCATCCCTGCACCTTTTCCCCATTCTCTGCAAATGATCTCCGTATCTATGATTCTGTTCTGGCTCTGGTTCTTTGCTTCATTTTTTTACATTCAGTTGTTGATAGTTGTGAATTTTTTGCCATTTTAATGTCCACAGTTTCGATCTTTTTCTTAAATAAGTCCCTTGAACATTTCATGTAATAATGGCTTGGTGATCATGAACACCTTTAGCTTTACCTCGTCTGGGAAGCACTTTATCTGCCCTTCCATTCTAAATGATAGCTTTGCTGGATAGAGTAATTTAGGTTGTAAGTCCTTGCTTTTCATCACTTTGAATACTTCTTGCCTGAAAAGTTTCTTTTGAAAAATCAGCTGACAGTATTATGGGAACTCCTTTGTAGGTAATGCTCTGCTTTTCTCTTGCTGCTTTTAAGATTCTCTCTTTAACCTTTAGCATTTTAATTATGATGTGTCTTGGTGTGATCCTCTTTGGGTCCATCTTGTTTGGAACTCTCTGACCTTTCTGGGCTTGTATATCTATTTCCTTCACCAAATTAGGTAACTTTTCTTTCATTATTTTTTCAAATAAGTTTTCAATTTCTTGCTCTTCCTCTTTTCCTTCTAGCACTCCTATGATTCAGATGTTGGTACGTTTGGAGATGTCCCAGAAGCTCCTTATACTATCCTCAATTTTTTTAAAAATTCTTTTTTCTTCTTGTTGTTCTGGTGGAATGCTTATTTTTTAAAATTTCACTTAGTGCAACCTACATTTCTTCCAGGGTTTTTTTTTTTTTTTTTATGCTGTGCTGTACTCAATGAGTTCTCTGAGCATCCTGATAACAGGTGTTTTGAACTCTGCATCTGTTGTGTTTGTTATCTCCATTTCCTTTAGTTCTTTTTCTGGGGTTTGTTCTGTTCTTTCATTTGGGCCATATTTCCTTGTCTCCTCAATTTGGCAGCCTCCCTGTGTTTGTGTATGTGTATTAGGTGGAGCTGCTTTGATTCCCCATCTTAGTATTGTAGCCTATCATAGAAAAGGCACCTATAAATTGTGTGGGGCAGAGCCTTAGGTAATACCAGGGTGGGGCAACCTGCTTCACTGCTTTGTGGCTCTGTGTGTGGGGAGGGTTCACAGACAGGACAATGCTGCTGCCTGACTTCTGGAGGTTTGCCTGTCACTCTCCCTGTTTCTATTCACTTCACTTATTCCCCGTATGTGACTGGTGCCCTTCCAGCTGTTGCCCTGGTGCTAAATCCCAGAGCGGGTCAGCCTGTGTAAGTTCTAAGTCCATGCAGACCCTTTAAGTGGAGTCTCCGGAATATCTGGCAGTTTCTTCCACTGCCCCACCCCCACACTGGTTTTTACAGCCAGAAGTTATGGGGATTTATCTTTCTGGTCCTGGAACCCTAGGCTGTGTGGTCTGGCCTGGGCCTGGGATCCTTCACTCCCAAGGTACCCTTCCCAATCTTTATCCACCACACGTGAATGTGGGACTGCTCATCCTGCTGCCCCTCCTACCCATCTGGATGAATGTGGCTTATTTAAATCCTTGGTGGCTGGACTTCCATCAAGGAGAGCTCAATTTGGTTTCTGGGTATTATTTATTTTGAAATCCAGTTGTAGTTTTTTCTGTAGTCATGTGAGGATGCGAAACCTGTTTATGTACACCTCCATCTTGACCGGAAGTCCCTTTTTTCCTGCTTCTTGTTATAGCCCTTGTTTTAAAGCAGGGATGTCAAACTCATTTTCACTGGGGGCCACATCAGCCTCATGGTTGCCTTCAAAGGGCTGAATGTAATTTTAGGACTGTATAGACGTAACTACTCCTTAACCAGGGGCAAGGAACTCAGCACTGCTGCCAGGTAGAAACAAGGTGGAGGGGGGGCTGGATAAAACAAGGTGGAGGGCTGGATTCAGCCTGAAGGCCTTGTGTTTGCCACCTGTGTTTTAAAGTCTATTTTGCCTGATATGAGTATTGCTACCCTACCTTTTTTTGTCTCCATTTGCATGGACTATCTTTTCTATCCCTTTACTTTCATTCTGTGTGCCTCTTTCAATCTTAAGTGGGTCTTGTAGGCAGCATATGTATGGATGTATGGATGTATGGGTCTTTAAAAAAAAATTCAGCCACCCTGTGTCTTTGATTGGAATATTTAATCCATTTACACTTAAATTACTGATAGGTATGTAGTTATCATGTCATTGTTTTTGTAGTCGTCCTCTGTTCTTTTTTATTCTCTTGCTATCTTCCCTTACATATTGATAACGTTCTAGTGCTGTGTTCGGATTCCTTTCTCTTTATTTCTTGTGTATCTCTTGTGGATTTGTTTGCTTTGTGGCTACCATGTGCTTTATATACACCACATTATGTTTACAGCAGTCTATTTTAAGTTAACGGTCACTTAAGTTTGAATACATTTTAAAATCACAACACTTTTTACTCATCCGCTCCATGTTTGTTTTTGTCATTTTGAACTTCTTTTGCGTGTATTTGTGTGTACTGCTTCTTGTTGTAATTACACATGATCTTCTTACT
>PVKM010011410.1:0-33303 GCA_004027735.1 Carollia perspicillata
ACTAGGACATTTTTATTGCACATAATTTTCCCATCTCCTGCCTAGGGCTGTAATCTTGGATGCACGTGTTCTTGGAGCTGAACAGTGTTCAAATTGCTAGGAGGACTCTTCATTCACTTTATTAACCTCTTATTAATACCCCTGTTTTTACTATGGAATTTCACCTCTTCCATCAGCCGTGCATAGTGTCCTGGAGTGGAGAACCTTTCAGAGGATAAACTTTTGGTCGGCCAGGGCTGAGGATGAACTGGTTGAAGGAAGGGATTTGGTAGATCTTTCCATTCCTTTTAAACAATTTCACCAATCCTGTTTCAGCTCTACCATCACCATCAGAATGTCTTGGGCTTACAGTTTGGCAATATTTCAGAGGTTTTGTGGCAGCAGTAGTCTAATTTTTTGTCTGTTTCTTCCTGCAGGCTTAGGTTTCAGTTTTCTCCAGGTTGCTAATTCAGTTATCATATATTAATTGTCCTGACATCTTGACTTTCCAAGTCCTTAGTCTTTTAAGCTTCACAGTCATTGTGTTTCACTCTTTGTCAACCTCAACTTTTCTTCAAAATGTTCCATTTGACTTCACCTACAAAAACTAGTCTAAGATCTTCCATCAAGGCCCTGACTGGGTAACTCAGTTGGTTAAGAGTGTCGTTTGGATACCAAGGTTGCAGGTTCAGTCCCTGGTCAGGGCATGTACAAGACTCCTCTCTCTCTCTCTCCACGCCCACCTTTTCTTCTCTCTAAAAACTAAGTAAAGTAAACCCCCCACAAAAAAACCTCTATGCCTGACATCTCACCTACTTATTTTTAGACCATTAGCTCTAAAACTACCATACCCAGCTGAGCTTTGACTCTGGTCAGTTATTTAAATTTAGCCTTCTAAATCACATGGGACAAATATCATGTCTCCTCTTCAACTTAATGATAGCTAGAGACAACTAAGAATTATGCATTTCTCCGTGCTCCTCAGTACTGTGGCTCAGTAACTCCAAGTTAACTTAATGAGCAAATAAACAGGAACTAAAGGGTAGGCAATAGAGAGAAGTGAGACTGCCTAGTTTCCCACTTCTACCACTTACTGTGTGATTATCAGCTTATTATCTAACTCCTTATGCATCATTTTCAATTAATAATAATAATGACAATAATGCCTTTAGAGGACTGATGTGAAGATTAAGTGAGATAACACCTGTAAAGTGTTCAGTCTAGTATCTAGCATGTAATTTTAATAAATACATTATTTTAGATCACAAAATTTTTATTTGTTAGTTTGACTTTTAGCGGCTTTGAAAGCATAGGTATATAAGCTACTATCTGTGTAGCTTGACCAAGCTTTAGAGTTCTTAATCAGATTGTTTTAAACCATTTCTTTTTAGCTTCAGTCAGATTTAAATTCAGCCAGAGACCCAGCTACAATAGTGAACAAGACATAGTCTTCCAAGCTTACAGCCAAGTGGCATAGAAATACAAATAATTAGGAAACTATAAACAGTGTGATAATTTGGGGAAGTATAGGGTAATGTGGAAATATGTAGAACTTACTCATGTCAATTTAGGAGTTTCAGGGAGCCTCCTAGAAAAGTGGCATTTAGACTTAGACCTTGAGTAAGAGTTAACTCGAAAATGGAAAAGGTGGGAAGGCTCTAGGTAAAAGCATCCTGTGTGAAGATCAAAGGTGAAAGAGAACATGACTCTGAAAACAGCTTAGAGTGGCAGAACTGGCGAGTTCACATAAGGTAAGGGAGGTATGGTAAAAGACAAGCAAAGAGAGGCAAGCAGGAACCAGCTCATTAAGGTCTTCAGAAGCTTATTAATAACTTTGAGTACTCTCCTAAAAAAGCAGTGGGAACAGTGAAAGGGTTTTCAGTACAGAAATGCTATAGTCAGAGTTATATCCAAGAATGAACACTTTGCCTATATTGTGAAGATCATAGAGGGAGGCAAGAATGGCAAAGGATACTGTGTCCAATACTGTGGGGGAATCCAGCAAATAGAAAATGATGACTTTCTGTTAAAAAGTGGTAATGTAGATGGAGTGATGTAGATATTCTAAATATTTTTTATTTTATTATTTTTTAATTTAAAAGATATTGTTTATTTTTTAGAGAGGGAGAGAGACATTGATAGGCTTCCTTTCACACACCCTCAACTGGAGACCTGGCCTGCAACCCAGGCATGTGCCCTGACAGGAAATCAAACCAGCGACCCTTTGGTTCACTGGGTGGTGCTCAGCCTACTGAGCCACACCAGCTAGGGCCTAAATGTTTTTTTAATATTGCCTTAAAACATAAATTTTTTTAATCCCCCCCCCAAAAAAAAGAAAGAAATCATAACTGTATCTTGGATAACAGGCTGTGGTTTGCTGACCCCTGCCTTAGGCTCCTTTCTTTCCTAACCTTGCTACTGCAGTCTTTCTCAATAGAGCAGCTAGAGTGATCTGATTAAAATATATTTAAAATCTTGTTACTCCTCTGCTCCAAATCCCCATTGGCTTCCTTTGTTACTTGGAGTAAGAGCCAGAGTTCATACCATTGCTGAGAAAGAGGCCCTTTATGATTTGCCCCCTGTATTGGTTAGAGCAGGCTAACTGATAGGCAACACCAAATTTTCATTGGCTTAATACAGTAGAAGTGTATTTTATATGTAAAGTCCATTTGGCAGGGAGGTGAGACACTGTCAAACAGTCAGTTATGGAAACAGGCTGACAGAAGCTTTTGTTTGCAGAGTATGGTTTCAAGGTCTCTATTGGCCTTGACACATAGCCTCCCAATAGGATACTTAAGCAGTGGCAGGCTGCTCTAAGATCTGAGGGAACCAATATTTTAGCCTACCTATAAGTCAAGCTTCCAGCTGGGAAACTGATTTAATGTGATTTAAAAAAAAAATTTGGTTTGGGGTATTTAGCTATTTAGTATGTGATTCAGGTTCTAGAATTTTGACATGTCATGTGGTATATATTTGCCATGTTAGGTCTATTTGAAAATTGGTACATGCATACTGATTGATATTTTAGTTCATATTTTTCATTTGCAACCAACAGAAATGAAATTTAAATTGGCATAATTTAATAAAAGGTAATATAGTGGCTTGTATAATTAAAAGTCCATGGTGGTAGGCTTGCTTTAACAAGGCTGGATCCAGGGGCAAAAATGTGGCTTTCATGTTTCTCATGTAAAGGTTTAGGCTTTTTAATGTATTAGGTGAATTTTCCTGAATTTACTGCTTTGTTGAATGACACATTAAGGTCAAGGTTGCTGGACCAAAAATTTGACCTCTTAGAGTCATTGAAATCTAGTTAGGGTTCTACTGATAGAATTACGTTATTATATTTTTGCATGGGATGACACCATGTTAACAATTGGCTGTGGTAGAGCTTTTACATACTTGCAGGTATATGCACAGACAAGTATAGTAACGCTTTTCCCTGCTCTGCTTGTCTGCAGGCAGTGAAGTGAAATCTGCAAGAGTCCTGCTCGCTCAAGGCCTGCATACAGGAAAGAAGCAGGGGAAAAGCGTTACAGTCAGCTTTTGTTCTACAGCATTTTAAAACATAACAGGTATGTCAGATTTTTGGTCTGTCAGCCTTGACAATGCCCCTCGAAAATGAACTAAGTAGTCTCTGAGGTAGTAGGTCATATGATTGAAATGTATTTAAAGTGTGACTAGTAAAAGTTCTTGTGAGGTTTTTGTTCTTGGAGAGAAATAACCATAAACTCCATAGTGTTATTTGACACCAGCTACTAAAATAGTTTTTTCACTAACAAAACTTGTTACTCAGCCTTAGAATGGCAGGTGTGATAAAGGATATATGGCAGATGTGATAAAGGATATATTAAAAATTCCTTTTAGATTTTACTTTTAAGATTATTTAAAAAATTTAAATTTGATCTTGTGGATTGATTGAACTCAAAACATGTTTTGCATTACCTATCCATACTCTGAAACATTTGTGACTCAACTACAAAAACAAAAGACCCTGGCTGGTGTAGCTCAGTGGATTGAGCACGGGCCTGTGAAGCAAAGGGTTCGATTCCCGGTCAGGGCACGTGCCTGGGTTGCTGGCCAGGTCCCCGGGGGGGGGGGGGGCGCATGAGAGGCAACCACATATTGATGTTTCTCTCCCACTCTTTCTCCTTCTGTTCCCCCTCTCTAAAAACAAATAAATAAAATATTTTAAAAAACCCAAAAAACAAAAAAACAAAACAAAAAACAAAAGAAAAATTTTACACTACTGGTAATTGTCAAGTTACTCATGAAGTCATTTTGTTTTTTTTAGGTATATTGGAAAGTCTGATTCAGTTACGATCAGTGTATGGAATCACAAGAAGATTCATAAAAAACAAGGTGCTGGATTTCTTGGTTGTGTGCGTCTTCTTTCCAATGCCATTAACCGCCTTAAAGACACTGGTTGTGAGTAGATACTAGTACTTTTTAAATTTCACATATGTTTTGGGGAGGAGTCAGTGTCTAAAGACTTAACTTCTGTGTATGTTTGAAACACTGGTTAAAAATTCCTGGTCTAAATTTATGTTTTGGGCTTAAAAAAAACCAATGAAACATTTTAAATACGTGAATCCTAGAACTGAATTGGAGATGATGCTTAGTTACTACTGAATATGTAAGGGTTAAGAAATGATTAATTTCCAGAAGAATAAAAAGAAAGGTATCAAAGTATATATGCCTTTATTATTATTATTTTTAAAATTTCTTAGTATCCTTCTTTGGTTTTGGTGGATTTGTGAGATAAAGTGAGTTTTATTTAGGTGATTGCAGTGTTTAGGGTGGCAGTTAATGGATAATTATTAGTGAATAAAAATATATAACACTGGAAAAATTAAAAGTTATAGAAAGGCAAACATTATTTTGAGTGTAAGACAGTTGTATTAACTTATTTTTCTATAGTTTATGTTTCACCAAGCTGGGCATTTAGAAAATTAGACCAAGATCAAGACATTAGAAGTGATTTCCATATTGGATTGACAAGTTGACATAGCATATGTATAATTCATGTAATTAGATGATATAGCATCTTTCTGGGGGTGTTTCCATTGGGACAGAGATGGAAATATCTTTTTGAATAGAATTTTTTTTGTTGTTTCTACAGAATTCTTTTTCAACATAATATAAAAAATATTGTTAGCTATTGTCATGGGAATTTAGCCCAGATGCCAATACTAAGCAAAAATTCACATATAATCTAGTTAATGAAATTAATAAATAAAAAATAGAGTAAATTTAGCTTTGAATGTTAGGTACATTGAGATGATCCCTCTTAAAGTAGTAATACTATAGCCCATATATATAATATTGACCTGTTAAAAAGAAAAAGGGAAAAAACTGAGCTAGGATTTCCTAGGGGAATTTAAAGGCAACTAAGAATTTCTTATGTTTCTGAGGGGAAGGGTTTACAGGAACAAGTATAAAAGACACATGGACAAAAACTAGGGGGGTGGAAATGGGAGGGAGGGGGAGAACTGGGTGGGTGGGCTGGGATGGGAGTAAAGGACAGAAAACTGTACTTGAACAACAATTAAAATTAAAAAAACAAACAAACAAAAAACCCCCAAACAAACAAAAAAGGATTTCTTATGTTTCTGGATTGACAGGGTAACCAACAGGAGATAGTAGACATTGGGATTGGAAAAGGTCTAGCATGTGAAAACAAACTGTTTTCTTACCCACCCCAGCAGGAAGACTAAAAACTTATAGGTCATGTGTGTAACCTTATCTCTGGCTTAGTTTGGCCAACATGTATTGAACCTTTAAGTACTGTTCAAAATCCTGGTGATGTGAAGGTGAAAAAGGCTTGGATTCTGACCTCTTGGAAGCAAGAGCAAAGGCCTCCTGGCAAAGGGAGCAGGACACATTGAAAAGACTGAACAGAGGAGGAATTGCCTGTCCAGGTCCATTGTATAGCTGAGTAGTAGTGTCTGTTTATTTTGCAAAGGGAAACATGTCTATATTTTTGGCCAGGTGCTATAGTTGGGGGACGTGGATATTTTTTTCTGCTGCTGTGAATGTTTGATTGCATTAATTTATTTGACTTATTGATGTGCCGTAATATTTAATTTATCAAATGTTTATTGAGTAGCTGATATCGTTGGGGTAGAGAATTTTACAAGGACTGTGATATAGTCTCCTTTTTTTTATCAATTCATGATTTATTTAAGTAGATTGATGTCATGTAGCTGTAAAAGAATTCAGGTGTAAGCACTGTAATCAAAGTAAAACCAATATGCTAAGGGTGACATTGTTCCCTGCTGTAACTGGCCAGGCCAGTGTTATATCTGTTTTATAGATGAGGCATGAGAGAATGAGATACCTCTAAATGAGTTAGTAGCAGAAATGACTCAAAACATTTGTTTCATCATTAAAACATGATGAATTCTTTAAATGATAGGCTTAATTTTCAATGGATTGTGGAAATTTACTATTACTCAATAGATGTTAGTCTCTGATACCAGCTTCTTTTTTAATTGGTTTTTGTTATTGTTGTTGATTTGAAATAGATCAGAGATTGGATCTGTGCAAACTTGGGCCAAATGACAATGACACAGTTAGAGGACAGATAGTAGGTAAGTGTGGAACTTGAAGTTACATGAATTTTGGTTTCATTCAAGCTGACCTAAACTCTAAATACCTTTTAAATCAAGGCACAACTGTCATTTTATTGCGTTGGCATGATTAAATGAGTCATATAAAATGTTTCAAACCATGGATATGGCATTGAGGCTAACTTAATTTAAAAAAAACTCAACAAACTATAATGTTTGAAAATGAAGGCTTCTAATGTTGTGAAGAACTATTGATCCTTTAGGAAGGAGTTCTTTTAAAGTATTGTATTTTGCCATGTATAATGTTCACCCACAGTTTTTTTGTATTATACATGAGATTATTATACTCATGGTATGTAATAATTATACCCATGTATAGAGCACATACCTATTTTTTTTCCACAAAAATTTGGGCAAAAGGGACTTCTGGCCAAGGTGGAGGTGTAAGTAGACACACTGTGCCTCATCGCACAACCAAAAGAAGGACGACAACAATTTAAAAACAAAAAATAACCAGAACTGTCAGAAAATCTAACTGTATGGAAGTCCGGCAGCCAAGGAGTTAAAGAAGAAACATTCATCCAGACCGGTAGGAGGGGCAGAGACTGGCAGCTGGGCGGATAGGACTTAGGGCAAGGCAGTGGCTGGCTGACCCATTGAAGTGGTGGCTGGTGGAGCGTGTGGTCCCACATTCGCAACCAGATAAACTGGGAAGAACAACTGGGGAGCAAGACACACCATGCAACCCAGGGCTCCAGTGCAGGGAAATAAAGCCTCAGACCTCTGATTGAAAACACCTGTGGGGGTTGAGGAGGCAGTGGGAAAAATTCCCAGCCTTACATGAGAGTTCATTGGAGAGACCCACAGGGTCCGAGAATGTACACAAACCCACCCACATGGGAATCAGCACCAGAAGGGCCCAATTTGCTTGTGGGTAGTGGGGAAAGTGACTGAAATCTGGCGAGAGCAGAGCAAGTGCCATTGTTCCCTCTCAGAGTCCTCCCCCACATACAGGGTCACAACAAAGCGACGTGGGTTGCCCTGCCCTGTGAACACCTACGGTCCCTCCCTTTACTATGTAACAGGTGTGCCAAGACAAAAAAAAATGGCCCAAATGAAAGAACAGATCAAAGCTCCAGAAAAAAATACAACTAAGCGACAAAGAGATAGCCATCCTATGAGATGCACAGTTCAAAACACTGGTTATCAGGATGCTCACAGAATTGGTTGAATATGGTCACAAATTAGATGAAAAAAATGAAGGCTATGCTAAGTGAAATAAAGGAAAACATACAGGGAACCTACAGTGACAGGGAAGGAAACTGGGGCTCAGATCAACAGTGTGGACCACAAGGAAGAAAGAAACATTGAACCAGAACAGAATGAGGAAACATGAATTCAAAAGAATGAGGAGAGGCTTAGGAACCTCCAGGACATCTTTAAACGTTCCAACATCCAAATTATAGGGGTACCAGAAGGAGAAGAGGAAGAGCAAGAAATTGTTAAAAACTTATTTGAATAAATAATGACAGAGAACTTCCCTAATCTGGCAAAGAAAATAGACTTCCAGGAAGTCCAGGAAGCTCAAAGAGTCCCAAAGAAGTTGGACCCAAGGAGGAACACACCAAGGCACATCATAATTACATTACCCAAGATTAAAGATAAGGAGAGAATCTTAGAAGCAGCAAGAGAAAAGGAGATAGTTATTACCTACAAAGGAGTTCCCATTAGACTGTCAGCTGATTTCTCAAAAGAAACCTTGCAGGCAAGAAGGGGCTGGAAAGAAGTATTCCAAGTCATGAAAGGCAAGGACCTGCATCCAAGATTGCTCTATCTAGCAAAGCTTTCATTTAGAATGGAAGGGCAGATAAAGTGCTTCCTAGATAAGGTCAAGTTAAAGGAGCTCATAATCACCAAGCCCTTATTATATGAAATGTTAAAGGGATTTATCTAAGAAAAAGATTAAAAATATGAACAGTAAAATGACAGCAAACTCAGTTATTAATAACCAAAGCTAAAATAAACTAAGCAAATAGCTAGAACAGGAACAGAATCACAGAAATGGAGATCACATGGAGGGTTATCAGCAGGGGAGTGGGAGGGGGAGAGAGGAGGAAAAGTGACAGAGAATAAATAGCATAAGTGGTAGGTAGAAAATAGACAGGGGGAAGTTAAGAATAATATAGGAAATGTAGAAGCCAAAGAACTTAATATGTATGACCCATGGACATGAACTGAAGGCCGGGAATGTGGGTGGGAGGAGGTATGCAGAGTGGAGGGGAATAAAGGGGGGAAAATGGAACAACTGTAATAGCATAATCAATAAAATATGTTAAAAGATAAAAATAAATAAAATTTGGGCAAAATGCACATTATATACAGCAAAATATGGTATACAAATAAAGTGGAGCACTGAGACTTTATAGATAGTATTAAAGTTTTCTGAAAATAATTCTCAAACAGTTTTTGAGTAAGTAGTGAATGCTTTGTTTAATGCCTTACAATTTTAAAATAATTGTGCTAACTGGAAAGAAAACTGAGGAATGGTGGAAAAAAAAAGAATGAGCACTAATTGGAAAAAAAAGGGAGAAATTGTTATCTTAGGGCACTTAGTGGGCTAATGGACTATCTTGAATTAACCCAGAGAAGGGGCGTTCTTTAAAATTTCTGAGATTTACCTTAAGAATTGATGGATTGGGATTTGATCAAGATACATAGCAGAGGTGAGCTCCTAAAGAAGAAAAAAGCAATTGGAATCATACCACTTCAATGTAGAGCAGAATTTAGAATAAGATAATTGTATTATGATCCCACCAAATAGGTTTCAGTTGCCACGGGTACTTGAAGGACTTCATTTTATAAGGCGATGAATGAATGGGGTTCATAGTTAGGGAATTGCCAGAATAGCAACATAACAAAAGCCCTGTTGCAGTTATCACAGGGAAGTAATTATCCTGCAGCATTATTGGTAATTCCTGTCATTCTTAGGTTGAGAAGGGAGTAAGAAACTTAAAAATAAACCCTGTTTTACAAGACTTTTCCTACTTTATTTGATTTGGTCTGTTATGCAATGTTTACCAACTAATGTCTAATAGTAACAAAATAGTTTTAGTAGCTATAAATTTGCATTTATAAAAATAGCAGACTTTCCTTTATTAGTGGTTAGACATATACTTATTGGAGTATACTATATAAAAAAGAATGTTTTATTTTAAAATGTGTGTGTATTGTGTATTTTTTAAAATTTAAATCTCTTGTGTAAATTTGTGTTCATGATAGAGGAAGGCTGGACTCAAACATTGTGCTTTTTTAAGATCCCACAATTCTGTCATTTAAGAACAGAATGAGTTCTAGTTCTTTAACAGCTTTTTGGGAAATGGAGAAACATACACCAGAACATGAACTATAAAAAAACATATATTCTCTTCTAATATTTTTATATACTTATGTATGTATATATACTTTTATGATTTTAACTACAGTGAATTAAAACTTTTTATTTTGCTTTCACATACTGTAATCATTATTCATGTTTATAATCAGTGATTTTTAGAGGATGAATTATTTTAATAGATCAGAACTTAATCACTGGACTGCCAGTTTTTGCTATTATAACATTAAAACTTGCAAAACATTTTTGTACACTTAGCTTTATCATTTTTTTTGGATTGTTACCTTAGAAAAATGTCCCAGGTGATGTGTTGTGGAATTATGCACCTGAAACCTCTATGTAATTTTGTTAACCAGGGTCACCCCAATAAATTCAACAACAAAAAAAGAAAAATAATAAATCTCTCAAATTGAGATGATTGATTCAAGGGTTTCAAACCCTTTTCCTTCCATTTACAATTGTTAGTTCTTTCCAACTCTTGTGAGGTATTTAAAAATTATTTTAATAAAATAAAATAAAAATATAGACAGAGGACCTAAGGTACACCCATAATATGCTGTTATCACCTTCATGTGCACCTTTTCTCCTAGTTTTTTATAAATGAGAGCATACCATGCAGACTTCTCCATAACCTGTTTCAATCTGTTAAACATTTTTTTTTGTCCATGGATACATTTCTATAGCATTTAAAATTTTGTTTGGTAGTCTGTCATAGGCAAATAATTTAACCAGTCCCGTTTTGTTCAAAGTCATAGTGCTAAGCTAGATGGTATAGCCTAATTTAAAGTTCACATCTCTTGCTGCCAGGTTTTCAATAGTAGTTTTATACTACACTGGATGATGATGTACTGTTTTAACTCATGGTATTCAGGTCTTGCCCTATTGCCAGAATCTAGAGTATTTTTTTAAAAGATGGGTTAAGAATTAAATTGAGATTAATGTGATCTTTTTACATTCATTTGTACATGAATATACCTTTTATGTATTCTGCCTCTTAAGTGCAGTAGTAGCCTTGCATTGCCCAGTATGATGGAAAAAAGTAACTAGACCCTTCTCCATGAACATTTTAAGGTAGGAAACCTTAAAATTCTAATATCATTCCTAAAGGAAAAAAATCTCATGGAAAAAGAAATTACGGAATTTAGTAGAAATGAAAGAATTTATTCCGAAGTATTAAAATAAGCTAAGCCAGATGACTTTTAAAGAAATGTATATATATATTTATTCATTTATGTGTTTATTTAATTATAATAATTCTTTCTTGTTCTATGGCTCCTAGTAATGTTTTTGTCGTTTAATAGTAAGTCTTCAATCCAGAGACCGGATAGGCACAGGAGGACAAGTTGTGGACTGCAGTCGTTTGTTTGATAATGATTTACCAGATGGGTAAGCTACAGTCATTAGAGAAATATGCAGATAATATCCTTATAATAATGAGAAATAAGTTGGGTTTTTTGTATACTTTAAAAATTTGCTGATTAATTCCAGAATCTAGGTTTTCCTTCTACTCAGAAAATTAGTATTTTGTTATAAATTTATAAAATAAACTATTAATTAATTGTTAAATTTGGTTCTTAAGAGTTTTGACTAGGAGACAAATCAGATTTCTTGGCAAATAGAACTGTTCTGTAAATATTATACTTCCAAAAGAAAACCCTTTTGTTTGATTAAATAATTCAAAACAAGGCAAGTGAGTGCTGAATCTGAGACATTTCTCTATTAGAAAGATAGGATAGAGAATCTTTGTAATATTAATTATAATATAGTAACATTTATTGAGCATACATGTGTCAGATATTGTTATAAGCACTATATCAATAGTAATACATTTATGTAAACATTTATTTCATTTAATTCTCATTGCTTATGATTCTGGAATTAGGTCATCTGGTATCCAATTCTTAGTTGTCTGCTTACTTAGCTTCATGAATATGATCAATTCATTTAATTTCTGTAAACTTTAGTTTATATTTATAAAAGAAGATGATAATAGTACATATGCTGTAAATTGAGAAGATTAAATGAAATCACTTGTGAAGCACTTAGCACAATGTCTTGCATATAGTAAGTGCTTAATAAATAATTAGCTACTCTTATTACTGCTACTACCATTGTCACCCTCATTCATTTCACAGATTAAAAAACTAGAAATGAAGGTATTAAATAACTTGCCAAAGGCCGCATGATAATTGGCAGAGCTGGAATATAAGTTTAAGCTTTAATTCCAAAGCTCTTTGTCATTTTCTCTTTGTTAATACTAGTTCTGACACTGTTCTGATTTTATTTTTTAGTTTCAAAGTATTTTTAATTAACTTCAATGAGATATTACATATACTGTAAATTATATCCATCTAAAGTATGTAATTGGTTGAGTTTGAGTTTATTTCTGACATGAACTTTTATATCCAGCCTGTGGTATTTGCCTATTTTATTAGAACTGTTAAAAATCACTATAATTTAAGTTTGTTTATAGATCACTGTAGATTCTTGATATATATGTTAACTTTCATGGATGTGAGGTAGATAATGGTACTTTTGAAGGGGAAATTTAAGGTGAAATAACTAATCAGTATTGAGAGATTACAACAATATAAATCTCAAGCATTCTAAACTTGCTTTACATTATTATACTGTAATTGTAATCACAGGGGAAAAGAACGTCTTAACAGCTCTTTATTTTTATATTTTTAAGGCCCCCTCCCAAACATCTGCCAGTGCTTTTAGCGGAAATATTAACATTACCACATTTCTACAGTCATTAGACTTTCGTTGTTATGTGAATTAATAAGAAATTGAGGAAAAAGTAACATTGTTGCTGTTTAAAAAAAACTGAGTAAGCTAAATGCTTTCAAAAGCTTTTATATACTTTCCTAGTTAAATTTAATTTTTTTTAAATTGTGTGATTTTTATTTTTAGTATGGCCTCCCCCCACAAATTCTGCAGAAATTAGTGTAATTTAATTGAGCATTATTGACATTATTGAAAAATTCTCAGTTTGGTTGATGAAAAATACTACACACACCTCAGTGTAAATATTTTAGAAGCTTCAGAATTCCAGAAGATATATTGTACATTTAAATAAAATAAGTTGAAAAAAATTCTTCCTACATTCCATAAATTGCTTTCAGTTTGTCATTCTTGATTCATACTCACAAAATCTCTCCTTGGCTTGGTTATTACACTAAAAATATTTACTATCCAGATACCTAGTAATTAATATCTAATCTATTAACATTTTTATTTAAGCTGGGAAGAAAGGAGAACTGCCTCTGGAAGAATCCAGTATCTAAACCATATAACAAGAACTACGCAATGGGAACGCCCAACACGGTAAGAACATACAAATATCTGTCCATGGTCTATGCTATTCACGCTCCTGAAGTTGTCCCTTTCTGTTTACCAGCTTTACTGGATTTTCTGTCTTGGTTTATACTGCTCTAGATCAGTAGATCTTGTAGCAAGTGCCATTATTTTTAAAAAGTAATTTTCAGTAAAAATTATTTAGCAGGCCGTCCTGTTATTATAGCTGCTGGGCCTATGATGGTACTGAGCAAATATTTATTAAATGAGTTAAATGAATAAATTGAGAAGTTATTTCTGGGACTCTCTTAATTTTTAATTTTTTGAGCCCATTACTGATTGGTTGCAACAAAATATATATAGGGTCTACATTTGTTTGGTCATGTAGGGGGATGATTATATTTATTGCTTCAAGTAAGGTCTGTAATCAAGATAAGAACCAAATGCTCTGAGACCATAATGGAGGGGCACCTGACTTAGAGTGGGGAGACAAGGGGATAGTGGAACTTGCAGAGGAAAACTCCGAAGGAGTGGAATTTCTGCATAACATCATGAAAAATGTCAGGATTTAGCTAGGTAAGGGGAAGGTGATGAAAAGTGTTCAGGGTAGCACTGTGCTCAGCCTTTGGCGGTAGCATTGAACAAGTGGAAGATCTTCATGGAGCTTAATGTATAAAGACAGGAATGCAAGATATTTTTGAAAACTCCAAGTAAGTGCTTTATAAGTGACTAAAAATGAATAGGATAGTGGATAAATTTTTTACCATTTTTATTTTCTTTTAAGTAGAACAAGGTTTGCCCTGGCCAGTGTGACTCTGTTGGAGTGTCATCCTGTAACCGAAATGTTGAGGGTTTGATTCCTGGTCAAGGCACATGCTTAAGTTACTTGATCCCCAGTCTGGGTGTATATGGGAGGAAACCAATCAATGTTTTTGTCCCACATCGATATTCACCTCTCTGCCTCCCCCTTTCTCTAAAAGCAATGGAAAAAATGCCCTCAGATGAGAACTAAAAAAATGAACAAATAAAGTTCAATAAAAACAAACAAAGTAAGAACAAAGTTTATCTGCCACCCATACTCAGTGTTTGTTTTGTCCCCATCCCCACTCTCTTCTTCCTGAGCAGGACTGGCTGGCACCAGACAGAATATCAAATGCTTCTCATTAGCTATACGTACTTTTATTTACTAAGGAGTAATTGCTTAACTCATTGAATCACACAGTTTTTTTCTCTGATGTGATTCTTGGGTAAAAGCTTAGCTCATGTTGCCATTTTTAAAAATGCTTCTTTGAGAGTTAAATTTCTAGTATTAAACTGCCAAGGTTTTTATTGAAGCCAGATAGCCCATTTTTTATTGTATGAGTGTAAATGAATGTGTACTTGTCAGTGTTTTAGTGAAATCCATTTCCTCCTAACTAATTTAATTGATAAAATAGACCTTAATTTCCACATGTGTAAAGCTGATTGTGTTATAAATGTTAGTTTAAAGATTAACTTTTGATTATCCTCTTAATATTTATTGAGCCACTGTTATATTTACTTGTATGCGCCAAGCACTATTCTGGGTGTGGGGGATATGTGCAGTGGGGAACAAACTAGGCACTCTCATCTCTCAGGAACTATTCCAGTGCTGGTAGACAAAGACAAGGATGCAAATAAGAAAAATACCGGAAAAAACTGCTATGCTGAGGAATTAGGGTGATACACTATCAAACGCCTGGGTGACTACCTTAGATTCAAATGTCTCTTAGAGGCCACATTTAAGCTAAAGCTGTGATTTAAATGACCAAAACAAAAACAAAAAACAAAGGAGCTTGGCCTACAAGAATGGGAGAAAAAAGCATTTTGGGTGGAAGGAAGAGCTACTGTCCAGCACTAAAGTAGATGACCTTTGCAACTTCAAGGAATAGGGAGAAGCAGCTTGGGAGAATGGTGAGAATCAGGTATGAGAGGGAGGCTGTAGCTAAGATAGGTAGTGCTTTGTGAGCTAGTACTCACATCTAAAAATCTATATGGATTTCCTTTAAAATGTAATTAAAATCATGAAATGATTGAAAGACATAATTGACTTTTTGCTTATCAGTTGAGTTTCATTGTGCTTGGAGACTTCAGGCTTTTATTCATAGTTTTTGAAATCACTATATTAATCATTCCATTTTCTTATAAGTAATTGTTACTACAGTACATGCATTGTCTAGAGAGCTCTACTGAATTGAGTAACTTTTTTTCCCTGTTACTTTCCATAGGCCGGCATCTGAATATTCTAGTCCTGGCAGACCTCTTAGCTGCTTTGTTGATGAGAACACTCCAATTAGTGGAACAAATGGTGCAACATGTGGACAGTCATCAGATCCCAGACTGGCAGAGAGGAGAGTCAGGTCACAACGACATAGAAATTACATGAGCAGGACACATTTACATACTCCTCCAGACCTACCAGAAGGCTATGGTATGACAACTAGCAGAGAAAAAGTAAAGTGTGGTTTACTGATTTCAGCTTGCTAAGAAAGCCGGAAAATCAACTTTTAAAGAAGTTATTAATCTGGGTTTAGGAATTCTGCATGAAAATAAAAGTAAATGTAAAACCTCCCAACTTTGAAAAGTCTTTGAAGTGGTAGAAGACTACCTGACCAACAGTTTGACCTTGGGCTAGTCATTTAACCTCAGCCTTTTTGCTCTTTTATAATGAAATAAGATGAATGATACCTCTCTCTATCACAAAAGTATTATGAGGAGCATATGAAACAATATGAGACTTCTTTGTAAGTAGGCCCCGTATAAAGGTAAGATGGTATTGTTATTGATAATGGTAATCTGAAGTCAGGCCTGAAATATAATTTTCTAGACATACATATTTAGAAATAACTTCAAAAGCATATTTCTAATGGTATTTATATATTATATATGTATTATCTATAATTTTGGGTTATATGAGTAATGGGGTTATTGTCGTAAATGATGTAGTCATTTCTGTTTGTATAAAATTAGTATTATCATATAATTTCCTGAATTGAACAATTTCGTGTGGAAAATGATATGGATTTTCTGGGTGAATACAGACTTTCTAAATTAATCACAACGTGTGAACTCTTGTAGATAGTATGAACTGGTTCTCTCCTTCCTTGCTAAATGCTAACCAGTTACATTGTCTCAGCAGCCTGCCCATGTAAACTGTCCTGGGCTGCTGGTGACACCTAATGACCAACACTGGGAACCACCTGATCTAATTTTTATTTTTACTGTGGGGTATTTTTTTAACTGTTCTGCAAATACATGATTTTAACTTCATTTTTTAATGTATTTTAATTCTTAATTTAAAAAAAAAACAATTTGTCCATCAATTGTGCTCTGCTGCATGAGTGAACTCACAGCATAGCCTGGGCTTAGGAAAGGGGCAGATCCAGGTTTATACCCTGGCTTTGCCACATACTAGTTGTGTGATAGTGGGCACATTATTTAACCTCTTTGAGTCTCAGTTTTGTGTTTTATAAAATAGGGAAAAAGTGCCAACCGTGCAGGTTTGTTGCAAAGAAATGATAATTTCATGTGAAGTGCCTGGCATAGTGTCTGGCATAAAAAGCACTTTAATAAATTTTAGCTGCTATTATTAATATTCAGACTTCAGAATAAAGTATCTCCTGCCATTTCTCTTTAATTGAGATTATAAGGCAAGCTGTTTGGAGTGGGGGTGATTATACTTTTATAATATTTATATGACATAGATTAAAAAATTTTTTAATCCAACCAAAACATAAGAGTAAAGTGGGTACCAAGGCTAAAATTGTTGCAGCTCTTATCTGTAATCAGTTTTAAACATTTTTATGTTTATAATTTTAAAAAGTTTAAATTCATTGACTTAGTTGTAGGCTTATAAACAAATTACATTTATACTAATAAATATTAGCAATAGTATTATCATTTTATACGTTGGAATTTTTCATTAGATATTGTTTAAGGAAAAAGTCTGTTGCTTAAAAACATGACTATATAAAGACTTAAAGCCACCAGCGAAGGGACCCTTTCACATATTTCCCTCTCTTTCCGCTGGCTTTCTCCTTTCTTCCCGAAGGCTTTGACTTAATGTCACCTTTGACTTTTTTTCTCTCCGATATGCACACTGCCCTTTAGTCCTCCTCTTTCTAACTTGATTATTCTTCCATCTTTGCCTGTTTTTGACTATAGAGTGTTTCCCTGGCATTCCATCTTTTTTGCTTCTGTTTAAGTGCAAATATAGTGTTGAGAATACACCCCTCTCAAGAAAACCGCCCCCCACAAGTTTTGGTATAAAATTGGCATAATAAAAAAAAAACATTACTGTCTAGCAAACTCTTCGAAAGTTTCTGCAAGTACCTCAGACGCTTCCTACTTGTCTGGCCTCTTTTTCTGAGCCTTCTTTTGTTCCCCTCAGGGTCCACATTTAAGACAAATAAAAGATCATTTCTTCACGTTTGTTTCGTTGAATTATTGGTACTGTCACAAACTTGTTTTTTATTTTGCATTGCAATGTGGTTAGTAATTGAGCCACATTATAAGTATAGTTGGCTTTAGATTAGCTGGCCTGTGACCCCTCATCACTATTGATAAGATTGTTTCCAGGACAAAATGTATTCTGAGTTCAGAATACATGATTTGTAAAGCAAGATTTTTGTAGTAATATAGATTGGTAATTTGGATAACTTACTTATTAATAGTCTTGTGTCTAAAGCTGTCTTTGGTTTGGACACTTTGAATGTGTTTTTATTATTAGTGTTTCTTAATTTTACAGAACAGAGGACAACACAACAAGGTCAGGTGTATTTCTTGCATACTCAGACTGGTGTGAGCACATGGCATGATCCAAGAGTGCCTAGGTAAGAACGTATTCTAAGTACTCTCCATACCCTTGCATATCCATTTTACCTAGGATTTCCTTGATTATATGATCTTCACCTTCTTAAAATAGTTTATTTAAAAGTTTGGTTCTTTCTGATACTCGTGTCCGTTTGACGTTTAATATAAAGTCCTACCTACTTCTCTGTAATCCTACCCCAGTGCCCTACCCCCAACCAATCCTCAGTTCCTCACCACGGTCCCCTTTTTGAAAAATCTGGGCAACAATATGGGTTTTAGGAGTTTGAAAGCAGACCTGGGGAAGAAAACATACAAAATCTTACAAAAGACATATTGTATATATCTTTTTTTTAAAAGGATAGAAAATTGATATATTTCTGGTTAGGCTTTTTTAAAAAATGGTTTATTTTAACCTTATAAAAGTATATTCAATGTTCTCTTATTTGTTCCTTAATAAAGTTTCACTTTAATATAGAAAAGAAATATAGCATAATTAAGTAAAGTTAAATTTCTATTAAATGCCAAATTTCATGTATTTGAACTACAGGCATTCAGTGCATCTACCTGAGATTTTTTTTTTCTTAAAGCTTATACTCAAAGCTCTACTTGTCAAGATTCATGTATTTGAATCAAAACCAGATGTGGCTAGCTGATCTTGGGTTGCCTTGATACCTTTAGTTTATTTATAAATAAAGCTATAATAATGAAACTATTTTACTTTGTCATAGAACTTGATTCTTTTAAGGGCAGCAACCAACGAAATGTGATATCACTAATTATTGTATCAAGATTGTAATTTCTGTGTCTTGGTAATACAAGCCGTCAGTTTAAAAATAGTAGCGGGGAGGAAGTTTTTGTTTTATTAATAAGCTCACTGAAAAAAATCCATGGCCTGTCTTTTAGCAGCAAGACTTTTATTATGTAAAATATGAGAAGAAGTGTTATGGATTCTGTTATTCCAACTGAAGGTCAATGATCAGCTTTTTAATAAAATAATTTAAAATCATTAGAAGGAAATGTATAGAAGAAAGTGATTTTTAAAAAACTAAATGTTTTACAATAGTTAAAGTAGATCTTTGAGTTATCTGTTGAAAGAATAGTATGTAAGCTGGCATCAGAAGATGAAATAGATTTTGGCAGCACTGTTGGTAATATGTTCTTATACCTAAGGAAATGTCAGTTTTTCATTAATGATTATGTGGTTTCTATAAAGGTTCACGAATATTTCATGTGTCCTGGCTGCTGTGGCTCAGTGGATTCAGTGCTGGCCTGTAAACCAAAGGGTTGCCAGTTCTATTCCCAGTCAGGACACGTACCTGGGTTGTGGGCCAGGTCTCTAGTAAGGGGTGCATGAGATGCAACCACATATTGATTTTTCTCACCCTCTCTCTCTTCCTCCCTTCGTCTCTCTCTAAAAATAAATAAAATTTTAGAGAATATTTCATGTTAAGTATTGAATAATGACTTTATGAAATTATGCTACGGGCTCTTTTTTTTTCTTTAGTCTCTATACTTCAAATTGTTATCTTAAAAATCATATCTTTATATCATCATATATCATATCGTTTGTTTTTGGAGACCCTTTGGTAAACATACCATTTGCGTGGAGGATCTTTTATCAAAGCAGACTATAAGCATTTAGATTCTATTAAAATATCATCACTATTCAAAGTCATTTATAAAATAGCGTAACTCAGATACTTTATTTAAAGATATCCAATAAACTTAGGTTTATCTGAGAAGTCCCATTTCATCAAGTTTTACATATCTCTTTAAAACAATAATTAATGCCATTACACACTGACTATGTAGTCTTGAAATACAGTATTACTTTTTATGGCTGTGTAACATTCCATTTTTCTTCAGTCATTTTCCAAGTGGAAATAAAGATTGTTTCCAGTTTTCTGTTCTTTTAATCAGTTTTTTAGAGCTTTCTCATGTATGACTAGATTTATAAAGTTCTAAATAAAATGATATAAAATTAAATTCTGCATTATATGAAAAGAATTATTTATTCTTTGATTTCAATATTTGCTTTTCATTTCTAAGGTTCTACTTTAAGAATCTATCTGTTTATGCTTAATAATCTCTCACTGATAGTTTGCCTTTGTAATTGTTCCCTTACTTTTTTTTTTTAATGTTGCATGTCATTGCTGTTCTCTCTCTGTTTGATCTCTGGCAGTACTCAGGAATCTAACTCTGTGGTTTATTGTTTCCACTGACTCTCAGTCATACGGACTTTCCTTTTTGAAGTGTTTGGTGATCTTTGTGAGTTTGTTTGATCTTAATTGGTTTGAGTTCTGTGGACCTGAAGTAGGAATTTAGGAAGTTTTCCTGGAATCACTTCATCCTTCCTTTTAGTTCTCAGCTTAGGGGGGCAGTTTCAGATTTCCTTTTCCAGCCTTGCTGCTGGCCTGAGACTGTTTCCCAATTAACAGCTACACACCAGCAGGCCGACCCTTCCGCTTGCCTGCCACTCAGGGTTAGGGAAGGATTTTTAGAACTTTTCCCTTGACTGTTGAGACTCACAGTGTCTCAAATAGTGTGTTCTTTTCAAGCTTTAGTTGTTCTGCAGTGGAGTCTCTTGGAGCACCTATTAGCAGAAGCCAGAATTACTGTTTCAAAAAAAATCAGTGGATGCCGTGGCTGGTGTAGCTCAGTGGATTGAGCGTGGGCCTGCTCACCAAAGGATTGAGGTTCGATTCCCAGCCAGGGCACATGCCTGGGTTGCAGGCCAGTTCCCATCCTAGTAGGGGACACTGATATTTCTCTCCTCTCTCCTTCTCTTGCCCTCTAAAGATAAATAAGTAAAATCTTTAAAAAAAAATCTGTGGATGCTTATATGTGCCCATCACTGTGTTTCATTACGACCAAGAAGAGATGACTTCAGGCAATTTTTTTTTTCTAGTTTAACTTTTAAAACATGATTTTGATGAAATTTGTCACTATAATTATCTGTTTAAGTTTACATTAGACATGCTTTTATGTCATTTTTAAGGTCCTGTATATCTTTGTATATAATGGTATTTTAGGAATACGTAATACAGTTGTGGCTGGCAAGGCTTAGTGGGTTGAGTGCCAGCCTGCAAACCTAAGGGTCACTGGTTCAGTTCCCTCTTAGGGCACATGTCTGGGTTGCAGGCCAGGTCCCCAGTGAGGGTGCGTGTGAGAGGCAACTGATGGATGTTTCTCTCCCTCTCTTTCTCCCTCCCTTCTCCTCTCTTCAGAAATAAATAACATCTAAAAAAAAGAATATGTGATACAGTAACAGTGGTCTTTGGTCCATTAAAAGTCTTTTTGTTCTTTTTATTGTAGCAGTAAGCCTTAGAGTGTTATTCCTGCATGTCTTAAACAGGTTCTTCATTTACTAGCTTTACAGCTTTCAGAATTCATAGTGGAGAAGTTATGCTTTAAAATGTATACAGTAATTATTTTTAAGATCATAATTTTAATAATATTCTTAGTTTTTCTTTGTGGGAGAGCTTAAAATTAATAGTAAAATGAACATTTATTTGCACAGATTTTATGGTGTAGTAATGATAGAAAGAACCAAAAGGAAATTTTAGAAAATGTTTAATTCCTTATACCACTGACATTTGTAATACAATATTTTGTCAGATAAGTATTGAAGTACAGTTTATGCTGGCAAGTGTTGTGATGATTGCTTTTATATTAATTTAAAATCTGTGTTACATTAAAGCCCAAGAACAAACTTTCTGAGCCATTTATGGATTGGGTTTTGAATATGCAAGTTTGTTAAACCATTGGGAATTAAAGATTCCAGCTGAACATCTCAAGTTTCTGAAACAATACATTTTCTCAGACTTCATGGAATTGTTCTGTGTCATTTACACTTGCTTGGCTCAGCAGGCCCAGCAGTGAGGTATTTTTTATTTTATATTTGTTTTTGCAGGGATCTTAGCAACATCAATTGTGAAGAGCTTGGTCCATTGCCTCCTGGATGGGAGATCCGTAATACGGCAACAGGCAGAGTTTACTTTGTTGACCATAACAACAGAACAACACAATTTACAGATCCTCGGCTCTCTGCTAACTTGCATTTAGTTTTAAAGTAAGTTTTGAAACAATATATGTGAAAATGTGAGTCTGAACAAGACTGATGATACTGTTGGTAATAAATGTGATAGGGTGTCTGCTGTCTTCAATTATGAATCACTTTTTTTGAACAAAATTTTATGTAAGAATATGTCAGTTTTACTTTGATGTATGAGTATTTTAATCCCACTGTGCTTAAGTAGCTGCCTGTCCTGAAACGTTAGGAAAAGGGTATATGTCAGAGGTGCAAGCTGGCACACCTGAAGAGACAGGCTGCTTTATGGAGTGGATGAATATTTATCCCCCAGGAGTGTATCAGAAATTGCTCCATGATAGCTGAGTGCACTCCAGAGCCTTTTTTTGCTGTTAGTTTTGTTTTCTCCCTTTGTTTTCTTTCCTGTTTGCAGGGCATAGTTTTTCATACAATTCTTTGTGAATGGACTCAATGTACTTTGGATTTTTTTCAATCAGCCTTATTGAAATGTACTTGACATACAGTAAACTGCGCATGTTTAAAATGTACAGTTTAAGTTTTGACATATTATATATACCCACAAAACCCACCACAGTTAGGATAGTGAACATATCCATCATCCTAAAAGTTTGCTAGTGCTTCTCTGTAATTCCTCCTTCCATCCCTTCCTGTGGGGCTTCCACCTTCGTTTCCTAGGGCTGCTGTGAAATGCCACAATTAGAAATTCATTCTCTCGCAATTCTGGAGGCCAGAAGTTCAGACTCAAGTTGTCAGCAAGGCTTTGTTCCTTCTGGAGGCTCTGAAGGAAAATTTGTTCCTTCCCTCTTACCTAGCTTTTGGTGGTTTCTGGAAATTTTGCTGTTCCTTGGCTTGTAGACATACCATCCCAGTTTGTGTTTTCACATGGCCTTCTGTGATCTGTTTCTACCCAAGGAACTTAGGATACCAAGTGTGTCATACTTATCAATTCTCCAAGTTTCCAGACACCAACAGGGTGTACAACAATCGAATGTAGTGAGACAGTATGTTCAGTTAGTGTCAGGCCCCACAGGTTAAGGACCCAGTCCCTCAAAACTGTCCTGACTTCAGATGCTAACTCCAAGTACTAGTTCTTCCTAGTTGGTGTTAAGTTGGGGAGTTCAGTAATTTGCTAGCATGGCTCACTGAACCAGGGAAGTACTTTATTATTATCAGTGTATTACAGAGGATACAACTGCCAGCAGTCTGTGAGAGTTGTAGTTGCTGTGCACCCTTACCAACACTTAGTGCCTTATTGAGACGTTCTGATTGCTGTGTTGTTGTAGTTTCTCTCATTATCATTTAAATTGACATTTCTGTCACGTCTGCTGATGTTGAACATCTTTTTCTGTGCTTTTTGTCATCTGTGTATCTTTGGTGAAATTTTTTGCCTCTTAAAAAAAGTTGATTTTTTAAAAAAACTTTTGAGTTTTGAGAGTTTTCTTTACATATTTGCAATGAAATCCTAATCAGGTATATGCTTTGGAAAGATTTTTCTCCTAGTCTGTGACTTGTCTTTTCATTTTCTTAATGGTGTCTCTTGAAGAGCTGTCTTTCAAAGAAAAGTTTTCTTTAAAATATTGATGTTCAATTATCCATTGGTTCTTTTATGAATTGTTTTTGGCGTCATAGCTAAGAAACCTTTGCCTAACACAAGTCATAACAGTTTACTTCTGTGTTTCAGAAGGTATGGTTTTAGGTTTTACATTGAGGTCTCTGATCCATTTTGAGTTAAATTTTTGTATCTGGTATAAGATATACCCAAGGTCATTTTTTCCTTTTGCATAGGATGATTATAATTGTTTAGGGAGTATTTTTTAAATATATTCTGTTTTGGTTTTTTTGTATATGTGTATAAAAAACATCTTTATTATAAAGTTTGTGAGAGTACTAAATAGTGATTTGTACTTTTCATCAAAGATGCATTTTCTCTCCATAGTTACATTTTATGTATAAAATTGGGTCTAGTACATAAGAACTACCCTATAAAATAAGTTTGGGTGATTTGTCAGAGATCCGAAAGTCATTTTTGTTTGTTTCATCATAGCTACGATTGCCCTTTACCTTTAGGTTAGTAGATTGTGTTCTACTCTGTTATGTGCAATTATAACTCCAACCGAATCACTTAATGTCTCCATAGGCATCAGTAGCAAATTATCTGACTTTTAGTTTTTTGACAACTTACTGGGATTAACTAGTTCATTATATCATAAGGTTCTTCAAAAAATTCTTAGATGCAGCTTATAATGTTTTTGCTAGGAGAATGAAAATATCTCTAGGTAACTTGCTTTTTAAAAATTACCGTGTTTCTGCTATATCTGCAAGATGATTTTATGTGTTTGAGGTAAATCATGTATGTGCGGTTAGAAGTCACTTTAGCATAACAGTGTGAACGTACTTCCATTGACCATATACTTAAAAATGGTTAAAATGGTAAGTTTTATGTTACATGTATTTTACCGCAATAAAGGAAAAGTAGTCACTCTGCTAAGCATTTAGACTTGTTTGTCAAGTGCTCACTTCTCGGTGCCAGTCCCATCATGTGACTGCCCGCGTTCCTGTGGCCTAGAGGAGTGTGTGTAGGAGAAGGGCCCTGGCCCGCCTGCCAGCCCAGACTGGGTGTCTCTTCCAGAGGGGCAGACTCAAGATAACAGGCACAACAGAGCTTGGCATAGGCCAGAATTTAAAAGTGAGTGACAGTAAATTATGCAGAAGAAAGATGGAAATGGTATCTGAGAAAGTTGTTCTCAACAGCTCTATAAAACTTTACAGATGAAACTCCATTGTCCAATTCCATAAATCACATGGCTTCTGAGAAATAAACTTTGGAGCTAGTTTATCATTGCCGAAAAGGACAAACCAGAAACTCAGTATGGCATGGAAATGATATCACTAGACTTGTTTTATACTATAATGCTATTTTAAATGTATAATTGTAGTCTTTTCCATTTAAATATTTTAATAGTATTTTTGTTTACTTTTCTAGTCGGCAGAACCAGTTGAAAGACCAGCAGCAACAGCAAGTGGTGTCCTTGTGCCCTGATGACACAGAGTGCCTGACAGTCCCACGATACAAGCGAGACCTGGTTCAGAAACTAAAAATTTTGCGTCAAGAACTCTCCCAGCAGCAGCCTCAGGCTGGCCATTGCCGCATCGAGGTTTCTAGGGAAGAGATTTTTGAGGTAAACCTACAAGTCTTATTTTAAAATAGAGAAAAATTAAGATTTAATATGGTGTTCTCTGTTTTCCAAGAATACTTTTTGGGACTCTTTAGAATGGGGAGAGTTTTCATTAACTTCTCTTTTAATTGTGGAGACTAAAGGCAGTAATATTGGAGAGATTTAATGTATAAGAAAAACATTTAAATGAGATGAAGAGTGTTTGGTGGTCTAGTTGGTTCAGCTTGGTCTCTGCATTGCAAATATTTAATGTTAATGAGTTTTAAAAGACCGCAAGTATTATCTATCCCTTACTTTCTAATTCTTCCAAACCCTAAAGGACTCTTAAATCAGAAAATCATTTTGTTTAATTACTCTTGGACTACTTCCTTATTTCATTGAAAATCTTCCTTTCTAGTATATTCTTTTACCTTTGGATTTTATAGCCCTAACATCAACTTCAGAGTTCTTACATAATTGGTGGTAGAGTTCCAAGTCACAGATTTCCCACTTGTTAGTGGTTTCCTGGGCAAGATGTATGGGGACTTGATTATTATTTTCCCAAAGGATGAATTTTTTTCTCTCAGAACAGTTCTGGCCTTGTTTGTAGTCAGTCATTTGTATTTTAAAATAATATAACATTGCTGATTTAGTGAAGAGAACACTAATGATTACTTATGTTCTTTTGGAAATTTCTTTTTCTTAACCTTTATTTTCTACTGGTGCTGATGACCTAGAATTAGGTCAGCCATCTTTAAAAATTTTGGTACTTGTATCAAATTCTGTTTTTAATATGAAGGGAATCACTACTGTGGTTCATAGAACTTAAATATGTAATTTTGTGGCCCTGGCTGGGTAGCTCAGTTGCTTAGAGTGTTGTCCTGATACGCATAGGTTGCAGGTTCAGTCTGTGGTTGGGGCACATACAAGAAACAACCATTGAAGACATAAATAAGTGGAACAACAGATTGACTTCTCTCTCTCTCTCTTTCCCCCGTCGCCTTTCTCTCTACCCTCCCTCCCTCTCATCCTCTTTCTCTTTCAAACAAATCAATAAATAATATTCAAATATGGAATTTTGCACTCAGTAGGCTTTTAATAATTTATCAGCTGAATTGGTTTCAGTAGTATGAAGCTATATTCATTTTGTTTTAGAAGTTCCAAGAGGTTTCAAACACTTGGAGTTTATTCATTGATTTCATTGTTGAATTTCACCTTTCACCATTTTAAATAAAAATGTTTTGTAGGTGGAATGGGAGGGAGATTTTAAATAATAGGTTAAAAGCACCTAGTAATTACAGTATATTGATTTTTTTTCAGGAGTCATATCGACAGGTCATGAAAATGAGACCAAAAGATCTCTGGAAGCGATTAATGATAAAGTTTCGTGGAGAAGAAGGCCTTGACTACGGAGGGGTTGCCAGGTAATGACGTGCTTCTCAGGAAATAACGTATGGCTCCTTATATTTACAAATTTAAGATACTCCCTGTGGTGTAACCTTCTCACTGATGTTTTTCTTTAGTGTGATATTCCCTAATAGTTGCAATAGGAGGATATTCTTTCTTATTTACTTATTTATAATATGTGTGAGGAAGTGGATTTTTTAAAAAGATTTTATTTATTTATTTTTAGAGGGGTAGTGGGGTAGAAAGAGAGATGTAATGGATCATGTAGCCCAATGAGACTTTCTCTTAAAACTAGCTGCAACCCTACGTCAACTCTTGCTAGACCTGCAGGCCCTATATTTTCTTCATCTCTCCTCTTCACTACACATTATTCCTTCTACTGTATATTGTCAGGAACAATCTTGAGACTTTAATGACATAATGTAAACTGAATACTGTTTCCCTTTGCTTCCATTGCTGTGCTTTTTAACCTTGTTCAAGGAGTGTGTGTGTATCATCAATGACCTTTATGTTCTATTCATACATAAAGTATCTTTTTCCAGGTGTGAAATTTCACTGTATGTAAGTGTAGCAGAAACATTGTAGAGAGCTACAATATATTACCATTTCCCCAATCTAAATCCATCCTTAATTAAATTTTATTTTCACTGAGTCCCATAATTGTTACTTAATATTATTTGCTTTCATCTGTAGACTTATTTTCATCCTGTGACCTTTTAAACTGCAAATGGATAGTTTTCTTTAGTCTGGATATTTAGAATTGATCACTCATACATCACACTTAGTACTTTCTATGGAATTCTTATCATTTATTCTTAACTTGATTTTGAATGCTTATTGTGAACCTGTTAATTATCTGCTAATGGAATCTAAATGCCATAATTATATGGATAGGCCAAATAAGTAGTTTTTTTTGTTGTTTATTTTTTATAAAAAAAGATTGTATTTATTTATTTTTAGAGAGAGAGTCAGGGAGGGAGAAACATCAATCAGTTGCCTCTTGTAGGTGCCCCAGTGAGGGATCAAACCCATAACCCAGGCATATGTCCTAACTGGGATTGAATACGTGACCTTTCGCTTTGTGGGATGATGCCCAAAAAACTGAGCCATACTGGTCAGGGCTGTTGTTTATCTCTTAACCTCACTACTCTCAGGGTTTGGGCATACTAAAAGGGTATGGCAGTAAACTGTTTTTTCTGATCTTTCTCTGTAGTAGGACCCAAAAGCAGTTGGGTTCTGCTTTGATGTGTGCTCTAAATACTTAGTGAAACAAAACAAAAATTGGAGTTTTCTTTTTAAAAAAACATGTATAAAAAGCGTATAAGACATACCAGGTGAGTGTTATGTGGTAGGAAAGTTACTTATGTGGAGACCTCACTTGTTTTTAATCTCTAGATTTTTTCAAGTATAAAATAAATGGTAGTGATTTGAGCTAGATCCCATCACATTATAGAATTTAAAAACATAGTTATTTAACTTCTTGTTAAAAGTACTTCATTATATTTCCTAAAAATATATTATTTGGTGTATTTAATGCATAACAACAACATGTCATTTAGATACCTTTCCTAGGTGAGGAATGACAAGAATTGAGACTAGAACTACATCTTTTTAAGTCCTAGACTAGTGATTGTATGAGGGAGGACCAAAAAAAAACCCCAACAACCCTCCCCCCACCAGTATTATCTTATGGAAGGTGGGCCCCTTGTAGCATAGGCTTCCCCTGCTAGATGAGTGTTCCAGGACCCCAACTGTATCAGTATACCAGCTGGTGTTGCTGTGAGAGGCTGCATTTGGCCTCAGTGAATTTGTTTTGAAGACTCTTTCAGTGCATTTACCCATTTCATGATGGGTGATTTACGAATGCACCTGCTCATACTGCGCTGAGTGTTCAGCAGTGTTTGACCAAAAATGGCATGACCTCTGTGCCCCACCCTCCCTATTCACCTGATCTCACCCTGAGAGACTTTTCTTTTTGTTTCCCTGGATGAAAAAAGTCCTCAAAGAGAAACATTTTGCCATTGTGGAAGAGGTGAAACAAAAAGTGGCTGAAGCAGTAAAAGGCATCAAAATTGACAAGTTCAAAAACTATTTTGAGGTGGAAAAATGTCTCCATAGGTATATTGCATCAAATGGAGAGTACTTTGAAGGTGACTGAAGTTTAAACATATAAGAATAAATACCTAATTTTTAAAAATAAATTCTATTTTTGGGTTCCCCTCATATTTCAGTTATGAAGAAGTTATCTTTCATACTTTGAAAAAGTGAAGGATTTAATAAATTTAAGATGATAGTCCTGTTTATTATGAGGTTTTATAAATATTTATGTACACTTGAAACTGAGAAGTGGTGTAGAACACACCAAAAGGTGAGCTAGAGCAAGCAGGTACTTTTTGGTTGTTCTGTACCACGTCCCGGTTTCCAGTGACCACTTACACTTTTATCACAGGATGTTTTAGGGATTACACAAAAAAGATGATGAAATGGATAATGACATTTTCTTACTAAAACAATACCAACAACAAAACACACCTTGTCCAAAAGTGAGCATAATGCTGCATTATATGTATCTATGTTAATTATAGTATAAATCTTCCATGATAGGAGCGGACTAGGATAATGTAGATCACCTGAATATTTTGAACAATATCATTCTCTTTATATTTATCATGGATTACAAATTTACTTAGCAATTAAAAGGAGAAGACCACTGGGGTGCATCATGTAATTAGTAATTGGTACTTCTGGGAAACACCTTTATACTTGCTGCTGCTAATCTGTCATAAAATTGCACCAAATGAGTGAGAAGTGATTGCATCGTAACAAAACAAGAGTTTTCATTTGCTTTTGGGCATGGTAGATTTTTCAGTGTAATCTTATGTAACTAATTATTTTATTTTCTTAAAAATTTTTTGCTAAAATGGTTAAGAGCATTTTAATAAAAATATATTAATTAACAAAAAGTTCCTTTGTCATATCTTGTTTTCTAGGGAGTGGTTATATCTCTTGTCACATGAAATGTTGAACCCATACTATGGCCTCTTCCAATATTCAAGGGATGATATCTATACGTTGCAGATCAATCCTGATTCTGCAGTTAACCCGGTATGATTGCTGGTTCTGATGATATGAATTAACTTATGACCTACAATACTTTTCATCTTTAAATATCAATGTAGTTTATGAAATAGGATTAGTCTCCTTGTCCTAGTTACAGACTTCAACTTAGCAGTTCCTCTTTTAGAAAATATTCTCAAGTAAACAACTGTGGATATATTCAGCAGTTTGGACACAGGAACATATGTTTACTGTGTCATTGTTTATAGTAGCCCCAGTTGGAAACAGCATCGTTGTCCGTAAGCAGGGGTTGATTAAATTATGACAAGCAGAATGCCATTAATGATTACAAACACAGATTCTGGAATTAGGCAAGACATCATAACATGATCCCATTACTTAATAGCTTTGTGACTTCGGGCAAATTCATTGACTTGAGCCTCAATTTTATCATTGCTAATAATAATAAATGTAGTTTATACCTTAGAGAGGGTTGTGACGATTCAGTGGGCCCCTTCACATTATGTATTCACTGTAGTGCTATATGTTACTGACGCTACTATGTATTATTTGGCACTCACCAAAAGTTAGCAGCTGCTATTAACTTGTTGTTTTCATATTATTTCTATTATTTTCCCATACAAGGGTATATTATATAGCTATTAAAATGACATTGTGGGATAACAGTTAATGACATGTCAAGATGGTATTTGTGACGTGAAAAGAAGGTTATAAAATAGTATGATACAGTTTTGGTAAATATGTACATATGTAACACTGAAAGGCTCCATCTACACTATAATACTGACGTTAGTTGTCTCTTAAATTATGGGTGATTTTTTTTTTCTTGTCTGTATTTTCTAAATAGTTGTAGTGAACATGTATTACTTTTTACAAAGAAACAAAAGCTGTTTTTAAGGTAAGAGGTTTAAAGATTACTTATTAAATAGAAAAGTAAAAGATTAAAATACAAATACCTAACTAACAAAACAATGTATCAGGAGAGACCAACTATATGCAAACATGGCAGGGATGTTAGAGTCATTGCAGGGACTCGTGTGTCAAGGGAAGGCCTTTAGGTGAAGATGCTGCCTGGGGAGCTCATTCCTGCCACTGCAGCAGTGATAGTTCACATTGGTTGAGCTTTCATCCTATGCCAGGTCCAGTGCTGGGGCTTCGTCATCTCCTGTTACTCCTCGCAGAGATCCTTTTTTAGGTCCTGTTATTACCCTTATTTTTCCAGATGTGGAAAATTAGTCCTATAGGAGTTAAGTAATTTGCCCAAGTATGCATAGCTAGTAACTGGCAGAATCAGGACTCTAGTCCAAGCTAGGCATGAAATCTGTGCCCTTAAATCTGAGATGTTTTGCATTTCAGTTTCTGGTTAGGTCAGAGAAATAGGGAGGTTTAGGATTGACAGCTTTTTTTTCCACAACAGAGCCAGGATTGTAAAGATCGCAGCAGGATCTGATAGGAAGAGAGCAGGATCTGTGAGGGGTGTAACAAAGAAGCTGTAGTGGGACTGTTGTCTGGACTGAACTTCTGGAGATGAATTTTACAAAGTGACTCTGCCCTTTGAGAGAGGCATGGACTCTGGTGTAATATTTTATAACAATGCAGAGTGTCTTGGTCCTGCCCAGTAGAAACTCTTCCTAGTGATTATTGAGCTTTGATATGATAAGCTATTCCCTCTAAATAGTTGTAAACTAGAATATAAGTTATAAGTTAATACTTACTATAAAAAGATTCATGTTGCCTAAATATTAACTTTCATTAAAAATCTCCTGGAATGTGTCGAATTTGAGTATTTATATAAACTTTTCAATTTCAGGAACACTTATCATATTTCCACTTTGTTGGACGAATAATGGGAATGGCTGTGTTTCATGGACATTATATCGATGGTGGTTTCACATTGCCTTTTTATAAACAGTTGCTTGGGAAGTCAATTACTTTGGATGACATGGAGTTAGTTGATCCAGATCTTCATAACAGTTTAGTGTGGATACTGTATGTATTGAGTCTTGTATCTGTTTTTTTGTAATTAGAATCTGAGCTTTTAAAAAAGATCCTGTTTCAATGGATGTTTCAATTTCTTTAAAATTTAAAAAACACACAGCAAATATTTCAATATTAAGAGTATTTGAGTGATAGGACAACATTAGACTTTTTCTTCCTCCTGCTGCTTTCCTGTGTATTTCAAATTCCTAAAAGTGAATGATAGCATTTTAAAAAGGAAAAAAAACCTAGTATTTTTTTAAAAGTACTATGTATAAATGATTTTCTTGATGTGGTACAAGTTTGATTTCAGTTCTACGTGTGTTAAAATAGCAAATTCCTGGGGATGTGTTGATTATGGAAACCACACTTTAAAAGGGGTATCTGTAGGAACCAGTTCTGTTTTGTGGGAAGGCGTTAGTTTATGAAGATATATTGGCCATACTTATTTTGCCAGCATGAGTGGCTTTCTCGCTGGGGATACTCAGACATTTGGTTGCTTGGGGGTACCTAGATTCAAGTAGGGCCTCTTACCTGAAAGCCAAACATAACTGAAGTTTCCCTATGGCAAGTCTCGCTTTGGCCAGGGCTCTTTCTCTTATTTAAGAAGTGAAATGTTTCCTGTGTTTGTGCAGCTTAAAGCTCTTTCACTTTTCTGTCTAAGAACTGAGAGGTATGGTAGCATAAGAATAGTCAGAAGAATCTGATCTTCTATTTGTCATGCCATAAAACTCTTTTAGTTTTATTTGTCTCACCAATTAATACATCTGTAGGGTCTGTATTTTAGATTTTCCAGTTAAGTGTCTTTCCTTCTCTTTCCTTTCCAGTGAGAATGATATTACAGGTGTTTTGGATCATACCTTCTGTGTTGAACATAATGCATATGGGGAAATTATCCAGCATGAACTTAAACCAAATGGCAAGAGTATTCCTGTTACTGAAGAAAATAAAAAGGAGTATGTCAGGTAAACATTCTATGTTCTCAAGTCTGAGAATTGTTTGAATGTTCTAGAATAGCAGTATGGAAAAAACCATTTAGGTATTTAGGTTGTGTTAGTTGTTGCTATAAAATAGGCTTCTGTAGAATTTAGTGACTTAAAAACAACTGTTGTTTAATTATTTCTCACAATACCGTGAGTCAGGAGTTTGGGTGAGTGCAGCACTCCTCTGGGGGGCGTCAGTTGGGGCTGGCTTGTCAAGATGGCCTCTTTATGGACTTCCGGCCAAGATGGAGGCATAGGTGGAAACACTGTACCTCCTCTCACAACCAAGATTAAGGACAACAAATATTTACAAACAGTAACACAACCAGAACACAGAAAATTGAACTAGGGAAGTCCGGGACAACCATTCAACCAGACCGTTAAGAGGGGCGGAGTCAGCAGCCGGTGGAGAGGGAATGCAGCAGGAAAACCCAGCGGCTGCCAGGCTCAGGAGCGCCGGGGAGCGTAGGTGGTGCGGAGTTTACAGACCCCAGACTAGAGGAGGAGACGAGCAGGGCACGCAGGGCACGCAGGGCAGTTGGCCGACCATGGACACACATTTGCGCGCAGATAAACTAGGCAA